>JAJOOR010000799.1:0-150532 GCA_036250505.1 Solanum acaule
TTGACTCATCTATGGTATTTATGTATCATTCTCTTTTTCTCTTGCTCCCTCAGTCCCGATTTCCCCTTGATTATGCTTATCACTTATGGTCATTTTAATTGCTTCCGCGACCAAGGATGTGTAATGATATGCTATGAGGCTTGTTTGGGTTCCTTTGGGTTCCCCATTCGCCGGTCACGTCTAGGCCCTAAGCTTGGGTCGTGACATTTGGGAACCTAGTAGCTGAATGAGCGTGGAATGCGAGGTCGTCATTTGGTTCAACATGGAGATATTTTCTCTCATCTCCTCCACCACTCTGTCGAGTCCTTCGACTTTGTGTAGAATGAGTAAGAGGACTTCTTGAATTTTCCCGCCCTCTTGCTTCTTTATCTTTCGACGCTCGCGAGGGGGGATGTACCTATCCGTCTTTTTGAATAGTACCTCCAAGTCCTTGACCTTTTGGGCCAAGGCATCCAGCTGACCTAACAATGTGGCTTCTCAGTCTCCTTGTTGGTGTTGGTCACACAATCAAGGAGTTTGGCTACGGTCTCATAGGAGTGTCGCATCAAGCAGTCCGTAGAGAGTTGGTCAGCCATTATTCTATTTTCGGGGCTAAGAACCTAGTATAAACATTCTCAAAGTAGTTTATCTGCAATCTCATGAGTTGGGCATTGCTGCAATAGGATTTTAAACCTTTGTCACAACTCATACATGGACTCACCATCCAATTGTTTGAAATTTAGGATGGTTTCCCTAAACATCATCAATCTCGAAGAAAGGTGATCCATTAGGTTACTGTTGTTACCAAATATGCTCCAAGGCTCTGCTCAAAACAACAACACACAAACCAAAACTAAAAATTAAGTAAGTAAAACTATAACTAACAAGAACAAAATTCAACTTAACTAAAAATTCTCAAATAACACCACTCCCCGGTAGCGACGCCATTTTGATTTCACGTATCAGAAAACTTCATCCAATACTAAGTGCCAACGATCGTGAGTAGTAATATAACCCAACTAAGTGAGTTGGGGTCGAGTCCCAAGGGAGTGGTTCGTAATTGAGAATTAATAGGCAAGTAAGAATATGCTCTAGTCAATCATAGCTAAAAATATTTACGAATAAAAGCATGGTTTAAATTATAGGTGACACATGTGTCAAATATCAAGAGGGTTTGTTTGTATTATCAACTAAAATAGCGAACAACACGAAAATATGAATATGGAGACGGGATTCTTGGGATGTGATTGGATTATGGGCTAAGGTAAACAACTGAGTAATTGAAATTAATAGTAAACAACTGCAAATCGGTGAATAAGCTAGACATTAGTGGGGGTAAACTTTCTTTTGAACAATTCAGCCCAAATCAAATTGGTTTCTCTCGAACAACAATAAGTAGCAATGAAGCACAGCCTTCGCAGTAGTCCATTCACTCTCTCGAGCTGAATGTGTGGAAAAAGGTTTAGGGTTCACACTCTCAATTTGATCCCATGACAACCCAATACCCACAGACCATTGATTCAGTAATTTTGGTTTTAAAACCTCTCTCTCAAGCAAGCCAAAAACACGAAGTTAAGATTGTATTTGCAACTACAACCCATTAAATTTAACAACAATTATTGAACAAAATCTCTCTTAAACAACAAATAAACTATCAATAAACAATACCCAGCAGTTAAATCAACCCATAATCACATAATCACACCCCAAGAATTTGGGTTTTAGCTAGACATAGTAAAAAGGTAAAAATTGTTACCAAGTTGTGTTTGCATCAACTGGGTAGGATTGATAGTATTTACAAAGGTCTAAGACAAAGAATCTTCAACACCAACTTCCAATTTCCCAGAAATGGAAATGTTCAAATCTTCAAAGCGAAGGAAATATTGTCTCTCTATTCAGTTCTAAGCTCTCAACCTGATAACTGAATCTTAGATTCTAAACAATCTCTAAAATAAGAATTTTAAAATGTATTTATAGTTGTCAAAAATGTACTGCGAAGGACCATTCGGCGCAGTTAGTTGGGATCTTCGATCCACTCGACGATCCGCCCTTCGGTCAATTTCATCGCCTTTTTGCTTTGACCTTCAACATCTTCAGGTTCAGTAACTTTGGGCTTTTTGGCATTGCATCGCGGAACTGTTCGGCGACTCACCGACTGCTCCTTTTTCTCGCCGACTAGATTTTCTTCTTCAGGACTTGGCACTCTGTAACATTAGGCGAGACCCTGGCCGTTCGGCGACTCGCCTAATGGGTTAGGCGATCCTCAGGCCTTCCCTTCTTCGTTCTTTCAGTTGCATTGTTCCTTTTTACTTAATAGTGTCCAAGCTTTGTTCCTTAATCCAAATACCTGAAATTCAAGGATTTACATCAATTATTGGCACAAAATATACATTTGAGGACACTAAGTCTATTCAAATAAAGCCCTAAATGACTCCAAATCGTGGACTCATCAACCATCAAATCAGTAGTCTTGGTTTTAAAACCTCTCTCTTGAGAAAGCCAAAAACATGAAGTTAGAATTGCATTTGCAACTACAACCCTTTAAATTAAACCACAATTACTGATCGAAATCACTTATAAACAAAATTTAAACTATCAATTAACAATACCCAGCAGCTAAATCAACCCATAATCACATAATAACACCCCAAGAATTGGGGGTTTAGCTAGACATCATAAAAAGATAGAAATTGTTACCAAATTATGTTTCCATCATCTGGGTACGATTAATTTCGTCTTTACAAAGGTCTAAGATGAAGAATCTTCAATACCCACTTCCAATTTATCAGAAATGGAAATCTTCAAATCTTCAAAGCTAATGAAAATATTGTCTCCAAACTCAGTTCTAAGCTCTCTACTCAAAATCTGATAATAATAAAACTTGGATACTAAACTAAGAATTTAAAAATCTATATATAGTCTCCAAAAATGTGCTGCAAAGGACCATTCAGCGCAATAAGTCAGGAACACCGATCCACTCGGCGATCCGCCCTTTGGTAAATTCCATCGCCTTTTTTCTTTGGCCTTCAGCATCTTCAAGTTCTGTAACTTTGTGCGATCTAGCACTGCATCGCGGAACCATTCAGCGACTTGCCGACTACTCCTTTCTATCACCGACTTGATTTTCTCCTTCATGGCTTGGCACGCTGGAACTTTAGGCCACTCAGCGACTCGCCCAATGGGTTAGGCAATCATCCGGCATTCTTTTCTTCGTTCTTTCAGCTGCCTTGTTCCTTTTTGCTCATTAGTGTCCATGCTTTGTTCCTCAATCCAAATACCTGAAAATCAAGGATTTACATAAGTTATTGGCACAAAATATGCATTTGAGGATACTAAATCTATTGAAATAAAACCCTAAATAAGTCCAAATCGTGGATCATCAACACCCCCAACTTAAACTTTTGTTTGTCCTCAAATAAAACTCAAGTTCAGCAGTTCAAAAAGAATGCCTCAAACAGTGCTACACAAGACTCAATCATGAATGCGCACAAAAAGACTCAACTTACTCATGCAATAATCAATTGTGCACTCAAAGATTCAGGTTGTTACTCACCATTACCAAAGAATCTCAAGATCACAATACTTGCTTCAAATGCAAGTTCAAGCTCAACAAAGGAGTTTAAATGCCCTCACACAAAGGATGATTCCATATCCAAACACAATGGTTCAACAATTTAATGCTCTGAAATCAACTGCAACACTCACAGTCACAAAGATGAACACAATGCATGATTTCACCCATAGGTTTGCCCTTATTTTCCAGCCAACAATTATTTCAGCTCACTCAAGATCAAAAAGGTCTTTTCAGGGGTTGTAATGGGGCTGAGTGCAAAGGTATTGTCATTTAGGCTCAATGGTTGTAATCCTTATAAAATTTGGGGTGAACAACACTTTCTTTTCTTTTCTTTTCTATTTTTTTTATATGGAGGGGTTCCATTTTTCTCAAACCATGGGTCAAACAGGACTTTCTTGCACTTCTTGATTCACCCTCTATTTTTACCACACCCCAACTTAGGCTTTTGGCCTAAGTTTGCTATTCACATAAACCACAAATTATGAGGATTATGGGTAATATTTCAACAAAGGTTACAGTTAGCATCAAGTTTCTTCCAAGAAAATGATAAGGCTCAAACGGTGTTCAAACAAGGATCACACACTCACAAGGTTGGCCACAAAAGAGGTATAGTGTCAAATTGTTTCACACTCTTCAAAGTTGCCTAAGATCATATCATGAGATTGCATCACTTAGTCAACTGGACCAACGAAGCAAATTGTACGTGTCATCATGCATGGTTCACGATAAGCTCATCACACAAGGCATCAACATCAATGACAAACAAGACTCCGTACTTTCGCAAGTTTGCAATGTTCCTCACAAGAGACTCAATTTGATAATTGGCAAGTCACAACGAGATGCAAAAAGTTCTCATATTGTTTATGCAACTTCATTTGGCCTCATCATAGCCGCACAGTCACATTTGTTCGATTATGAGCACTATTCAAATCATTGGTATTGATCAAGATCGATACTTGAATTTGTAAGAGAACAACAATAGTCAAACACGAACAAGAGGTGGCATAAATTTTTTTGGAAGGGTCCAAAAATCATTTCAATTAAAAACAAGGAGCCACAAGCTCAATCATCCATAAAAACAATGCAAAACACAGTATAAAGCTCAAAAACCCAAATACATACACAGAACAATCATCACAAAAGGTCGCAAAAGGTGGGCCTCACCCCACCACAACTAAACCCATTTTTCCTCAAATGCAAGTAAAAATATCCAAAAGTTAAAAAGTAAGACAGAGAGGGCGGTAAAGAGCGATCATGTCTAAACAGTCTCTCCATCTGTCTGGGCATCAGTGCCCTGTGTAGTGCTCTTAACTGGGGCATCAGTGCCCGGTGCAACATCAACAGTACCAGATCTACTAGGAGCTGCCATGGACATCTCGATCAACGATGTCTGGATCACTGATTGTACAATAGTCTCCTCCAGATCTGGCAGGTCTGCATAAATGCTCTTTTCCCTTATCTCTATCGCTTCTCGTCGATTTCTGCATCCGACTCATCAACTGTTGTGTCATCCCTATGTACATCTCTGGTGGTAGCCGGAGGAATCTCTGAAGTCTCATGAGCGTCTACATCATTAGCAGCCTCTAGTAATGAAGTGAAGTCAGTAGACTTTAGATAGTTTACGTCCTTCCTCAAATGTGTTACTTCGACTTTCAAAACCGTCACCTCGGAGGTCTCCAACTGCCTCCTCTCACAAGCCTCAACTCTCGTGGTGAGAGTGTCAATAGAAGTCTGGAGGGGGGTTCAGTGCAACTAAGATGGAAGCCTCAATCATCTACGGGTTATATGTCTCTAGTCTAGTCCCCCTCACATCAGCTGAATGGGCCAGGAGCCCCATCTTTAGGATCATAGCCTGAGTGATCTTGGTGGGCTGGGCAGAGATAGATGCACCTGGGGCCTGTGAAGAAGAAGAAGAAGTCGGAGCAGATGTACTTGAAGGCTCGGAGGCCGAAGAAGGAAAAGTTGCCTTTACATGTACAGAATCAATGTCCACCTCCAGGGATGTATCTACCGGAGTTGCTCTCCTCCTGTCAGCCTCATCTCATGTATATTATGCCTCAAGATGCCGGATGTTAGTGGAGGAAGAAGGGGTAACCTCAATATCTCTCGCATCATCCCGGGGTACTCCAGCATACCGGCACAACTCTGTGATCAGGATTAGGAATGGCAAGGAGGTCTGGCTCTGCTTGGCCCTCATGGCCATCTCTAGCTCTATGAGCAGGCTGCCTTAGGGTGGCACAGAATGGATTCGTTCTAGGATGGCATTATGGTACTACTAATGAAGCCAAACCAGAACCAAGCAGCAATGCTCAAATCCCTTTTCTCTATAGGGACCCCTTCCTTGATCTACCTCGGGTTGGTATCAGAAATCAATGGAGCCAACCAACCCTTCATTTCATCAAATGACTGAGTAACCGACAAACCCTCATATGCCTCTGTAGCTCCAAGACCCCTGTCAAGTACGGTGTTGATGTACTCGCTATTGCATCCAATTTCCTTACCCCGGACCACAACCAACTTTACCGGTCTCAACTCGCTGGCCTTCTTCTTACTCTTTGGAACCAAGTCACCATACATTTTATAGAACTCCCGGACCCATGAAGGAATATAGGGGCCTGGTGAACTGCTCAAAGAGGTGAAAATAGAGGGTGTCCCTCATATTGGAGTACTCGCCCTCAAGGCCCTCTGTGGATAAAAGCTTCTCCTCGAGAATAGTTTGAAATCCATCACCTTTCAACCAGTTGAGAAGCCTTGGAGGAGGAAAAAATGGTGGCACAGGAGCCATAGGAGGTCTTGGAGCTGGTACTAAACCTGCTGGGGTGGAAGCTCAAGGGACTCTAGCTGAGTCAGGGCAAGATCTAGAACGGAGCTCATCCAGCTGGGACGTAAAGGTTGGTCATCCTCAGGCTCAGATAAAGGAGCCCGGCAGTCAGTATCCATTCTCTCAACTGCGGGCCTCTTGCCTTTGCTCCTACCTATAGTTGGAGGCTCTTGTCTTCCCATTTTAGGAGGATTTGATCCCCCTTCATTAATTGTGATACCCCGTGCTCTTTTTCAGGGTGGCATGTCGATGTTTGTCCATACCATATATGCAAAACAATAAGAAAAAGTGAGAAATAGTTCAAGCAAAAGCATAGAAAAATAGTTGCAGACAGACTCGCCGAACCAGTCGGCGAGTCACCGAATCACTCTGGCGACCTAGATCGGGCTCGCCGAAAGGATTGGCTCAAAAATCTCAGAAAATTTTGGCAAGTTGGTGATGTGAAGGTCTTTCGATGAAGCACCAACATCATTCGGCGAGCAAGGGATAGGGAAGGCCTTTCGACAAGTTGCCGAGTGCTTTCGGCGACCTTAGGCTTCTCACCGAAAGTTAAAAACCCAAACTACACATTTAGCATGAGAATAAGGCGAGATGGAGAACTTTGACGAACTGCCGAGTGGTTTGGTGAGCTCAACCCAGCTCGCCAAACGACCCAACGTGCCTACTTTCAACCGAACCTATCAAATTCAACCCCGCAAACCCCAAAAACAAAATCAAAGCATGCACTTATCAAAATAAGCTCAAACCCATTTCACCCATGCCCCCAGGATACTCAGACTTCTCCCGGTTTTGCCAAATTTGGCCATTTGATGACTATTGTCGTTAAGAATAACGTCAACTGCTCCATCATTGGGAAAAATACGTCATTTGGCACAAATACGGGTTACTTAGACTTCACCGGACTAGACCCAACAATATGCAAGCACAACCCCACAGATTTTTAACAATTTTAAGGCACAAAATCAGGGGAATTCAACATCTAAATATTGCGGGCAAGATTTTCGAATTTACACAGACACATTCATAAAAAATTAAGATCAAAGAGGCCCAGCACACATCACTAAGATAAGATCATTGCAAATGAGTACAAAATCGCTAAAAATAAACTCGGGGTTAGGAAAACCAACCTTAGATGTTGAATAATGAAGATTCAAATGCTAGGCGGAAAAGAAATCAACTTCGAACATAAATCCGACGACTACAATACTCTGAAATGCAAAAAGTATGGGAAATAATGTGCAGGTGTGAGTTTGGAAGATTAAAAGCGAGGTAAAGTGAAAGAGTTTGAAAGTTTAAACCTTTGGCCTTTAAAAACCATCCAGTTCTCACCCATTCGGCGACACGCTGATTAGGCACTTACCTCGCTGAGTTTTATAGGACCTTTAGTTAATGTGAGGGTCCAAATGGCGAACTAAGTCGTGATCACCGATCTAGTCGGCGATTCGCTAATCAGCTCCTCGGCTCTCTGAGTTTTACAGACTCCAGCTTAAAAGTGTCTTGAGTCCAACGGCGGTCCAAGTCGGGCTCGCCGACTGGACTTTTAGCTCGCCAACCTACACTTTTCAAAAACCTTCCACACTTTGACCTGCACAATCAATACACCATTATTTCAAACTTAAAAAGAAAGAAAATAAAACTTGGGTTGCCTCCCAAGCAACGCGTTAGTTAACATCGCGACACAACACAAGTCCACACTAAAACCTCATTCTTGGGGTTAGCCATAGTATCACTAGGCAAACCTCTTTGCTGTCTCGGTTTCAAATGAGATGAGATATGACCCATTGGGTCTCCAACTGCTTGATCGATACTGAATGGGAGGTAATAGTCTAGCTAAAGGTCGAAATGTCTTCTTTCATTTCTTTCAAAATCTTGTCCAACCCCTCAACTTTGTGAAGGATACGAGAAAGCATATCCTCAGACCGGCCACCTTCCGAATCCTTTGGCTTTTGGCGCTCATGGGGAGGCACATACCTATCATTCTCCCCATCCTTCCAAGTTGGATTTCGGTCCCTCTATTCTCGATCACGATCTTCCAACCTTCATCCCGGTTTCAACCTTGGTTCTCACCTTACCTCGGGTAGTTTAAACAATAACCACCACCTTGGTTGGCTAGGAAATTCACCTCTTCGCTGTATAAAGCCTCAAACTTTGCCTCATCAGGATTAGCACACCCGACACCCACGACATTGACACTCCGAGCACCAGCTCCCATGACATTTTTGGACAAAATGTCAAGTTGTGTCATGATCTTGGCCATGTTCTGATCCCTCTCGTGGTATTTCTCCTTCTGATCTTTGGTCAATTTGAATGTGAGAGGGGAGACTTGATCTTTGTGGGTGTACACAACCTGATTTATTGTGGTCATGCCATCCAAGAGTTGAGCCGCTATCAGATAAGGTTGCTGCATCAAACCTCTCGGAGAATGTTGGTCATCAACACCCTTGTTTACCGAGTCAAGGCTCCAGTAAAAATACTGTAGCAACATGTTATCAGGAAATCCATGAGTTGGGCATTGAAGCACCAACTTCTTGAATTGCAACCAAGTTTCATGAATTGGCTCTCCCTCTAGACGCTTGAAGGTCTGAATGATATCCCGAAGAGTCATTATCTTTGAAGGAGGGAAAAATCGCACTTGAAATGCGGTGACCAACTCCTCCCACGAAGTGATTGATTCACGTGGCAATTCAACCAGCCACTTACACATTTCTCCCATTAAAGAGAATAGGAACAACCTCAATCGGACCGACTCTTGAGATGTGTTCTTGAAGGAGAACGGTCCGCATACATCCACAAAGTTTCTAATATGCTCATGGGGATCCTCATGAGCCAAACCACCGAACAACCCCTTCAATTGCAAGAGCTGCACCATAGTATTTGTGATATGGAACACCGCATTTCCTTCGGCTGGGGGAAAGCGAATCGCACCAATACCACCCATAAGATGGGGGTTATTAGCATTAGGCTCGTTGACATCGTTGAAGTTAGTGATGTCATCTTGATGGCCTAATTGGCTGCCATTGCTACCGTTCACACTCATACTTCTTGTTTCAAAACACAATTAAGCAAAACAAAACTAATATTAAGTAAGTTCAACTATGACTAACAAGAACAAAATTCAACTTAACTAAAAATTCTCAAGTAACACACTCCTCGGCAGCGGCGCCATTTTGATTTCACGTATCAGGACATTTCTTCCAATACTAAGTGCCAACGATCATTAGTCAGTAATATAACCCAACTAAGTGAGTTGGGGTCGAATCCCACAAGGTGTGGTACATGCTTAAGATTCAATAGCCAAGTACAAATATGTTCAAGTAAATCATAGATAAAAACATTTACAAATAAAAGCATAGTTTCAAATTAAGGGGTGACATAAGTATCAAATATGGGGGTTTAGGTTTAACTATCAGCTACAACAGCAACAAATAACACGAATAAGCAAGTAAAGAGACGGGTTCTTGGGATGTGACTGGATTATGGGCTAAGGTAGACAAATGGGTAATTGCAATTGATAGTAAATAACTATAAATCAGTGAATAAGCTAGACTTTAGTGGGGATAAACTTTCTCTCAAATAGTTTACCCCGAATCAAATTGGTTTCTCTCGAACACCAATGAGCAACAATTAAGAATAGCCTTTGCTTTAGTCTATTCACTCTCTCGGGCTGAATGTGTGGAAAAGGGTTTAGGATTCACTCTCTCGATCTGATCCCATGACAACCCAATACCCACAAACCATCAAATCAGCAATCTTGGTTTTGAAATCTCTCTCAAGCAAGCCAAAAACAAGAAGTTAGAATTGCATTTGCAACTACAACCCTTTAAATTAAACCACAATTACTGATCAAAATCACTTTTAAATAGCATTTAAACTATCAATTAACAATACCCATCAGCTAAATCAACCCATAATCACATAATCACACCCCAAGAATTAGGGTTTTAGCTACACATCATAAAACAAAAGAAATCGTTACCAAACTGTGTTTCTATAAACTAGGTATGATTGATTTCATCTTTAGAAAGATCAAAGATGAAGAGTCTTCAACACTCACTTCCAATTTCTCATAAATGGAAACCTTCAAAGCTTTGGGCGATCTAGCACTGCATCGCGGAACCGTTTGGCGACTCGCCTACTGCTCTTTTCTATCGCCGACTTGATTTTCTCCTTCATACCTTGGCACGCTGGAACTTTAGGAGAGATCATGGCCACTGGACGACTCGCCCAATGGGTCAGGCGATCTTCAGACCTTCTTTTCTTCGTTCTTTCAACTGCCTTATTCCTTTTTGCTCATTAGTTTCCATGATTTGTTCCTCAATCCAAAACCTGAAAATCAAGGATTTACATAAGTTATTGATACAAAATATGCATTTGAGGACACTAAATCTATTAAACTAAATCCCTAAATGAGTCCAAATTGTGGACTCATCAAGCCCCTCGTAAAGATACCTTTGGCTCGTGAGCTAAAGGTAAGTGTTGCCGTGCACTGCCTTAAGACCATGGATGGGACCACGGCTCCTGGTCAAGACCACGGCTCATCGAGCTCCACGTGGTCCCTGGCAGCTCTATTAAAGTGAGGGGCATTTTGGGGACTTCATGTTTAAATCCAATTAAAGTGGAGTCATTTTGGGTAAGTTTAGGGGCACTCTATAAGTTATTTTTTAGTCAAATTCACCCAAGTTAAGTCATATTTTCCAAACACCCAAATATTTTTCCAAAGTTCATCTCCTCTCCCAAAAAATTTCTTTCTAGAACTCAAGGAAGAAGAAGAGGAAAGTTGAAGCTACGACTTGAAGAAACAAGGCCTTTTCACTCAAATTATTTGGAGAATAATAACTAAGGTATGGTAGTCCTTCATCCATGGAGTCCCTCCAAACTCAATTTCAAAGATAGTAATTTCCCCAAAAGTTAAGGTTTTACTCCAAGTCATGGATTCTTTCTAAAAATGATTTTAATGATTTAATTACCTTATATTATGATTGAATCATTGATTATTGTGGTTTTTATGATAAAATATCGCATGAATCCATGATAATCCCCATATATCAATTTATGTCTTTGTGATGTGGGTGAATGGATGAAGAAATAATACTATGAGATTGTGCTTGTAGAAATTTAGTCATTTGAAGCATGTTAGTATCCATATCTAATGTAGAAATTCTAGATGTGGTTGATTGAATGTGATCCTTGATCCAAGTGGGGTAAAAACATGAGAATTATACATGATTATGGGTTATTTTGTAGCTGCTTTATGAACGTGAATATAATCTAATTGTTATGTTGTTGAAAGGTAATTCATATATACACACTTATACATGAACATGACATGATGTGAAAGGTTTCCTCACAATATGATGATTCTAGGGTTGAAAGGATACTCTGACCAGTTGAATCTATGAGCTATTTCATGAATATGAACTTAAGTCAAGACCTAATATGTACTCCATAGAAATTATGCTTAACACCGAGTGGATATTGAATATGAGATAGAAGCTCCTCCATTAGAAAAGGCAGGTTTCTAAAAGCAATCTCATGAGATGGAAGCTCCTCCATCAGAAAGGGCGGGTTTATAGTAGCAATCTCCTTTTCACATAAACTATGTGCCCCCATAGGTCTTTAGCTAATGGATCCACCTAAAAGCTAATAAGTCATGGTCTTACCTTAGGCAAGTAGGACAACACTTTTTGGTGTGGGCAGCACCAGATTCCATGTTAAGCTAACATAGAGTATGTCGATTAAGGCTTATTCCCACCATGACAAGGATATGAACAAGAACATGAATTATGAATGATGGTTACTCAATAAGCTTTACTTAGCTTGTGTAGGATTATGGGATCTTATTCATGCATTGCACAAGTATGATTTGAGGGTACAAATGGTATGGTTCTTTTATGATGTGAGTGTTTATGTATTGAATATGCTTATGACTTATGCTCTTCCATTATCTTCAAAATGATGTCTTAAACTATTAAGTGGCACGCATTCAACTGAAATAACCCTTTTAGCATGTTTTCATGATTTTATGCATGACTATCATACTTTGTGCATTTTTGTACTAACCCATATTTTTTATACATTTTCCCAAGTGTAGGGTCCGGTTCTTAAAGTGATCTTCATTTTGTCCAAGCTTGGATTCAACTATTATCCTTGCTTGTGGTGAGTCCTCAAGATTTGAGGACATATGTTTCATTTTGAGTTTCATTTCTAGATTTCCTTTCGGATTATATTGTAAGGGTTGTGACCCTATTTGATTTGACTATTGTAATAGATCGTTACTTGAGACAAGTCTAGACTTCCGCTTTTCCTTTATAAAGACTTTTGGACTTACATGCATTTTTTTATTACTCTTATTTTTTTAATGCTTTATGTTATGATATGCTAAGTGGCTTGCGTGGTGCCTTTTGGGGTTCTATGTGCCTTGTTACATCTAGGGGTTACCCTTGGGTCGTGACAAATTTGGTAATCAGAGCATAAGGTTTAGAATGATTCTAGGATGATGTCTCATAAGCCACGTCTAGTAGAGTCTTGTTCATGAGTGTGAAGCGCGCCACATTTATGAGTTAGAGGCTATAAGATGTTTAGGAAATTTCACTTATTTCATTACTCTGAAGTCGTTCCATAGAGTTTAGCTCTATAAAGTCCCTCTTCTAATACTTCTCTTGTGTCTTCAGGATAGGAATACACGAAGGGCTAATGCTAGAAGGGTGGAAGATGAGAATGTGAATCAAAGAGATCCTCCTCAAGGTAATTAAGCTCTGGTTTATCTCGTGGTTGAGAATGTGACCCAAATGAAGTTTAGGTCTACTATCCAAATGTAGACCGAAGCCATGACAGCTCAAGCTCAAGCTGTGACAACTCAAGCCCAAGCCATGACGGCTCAGTCCAATAGAGATGTTGGGACTCATGCGAACCCTAATGTAAATTTGGCCACGTCAAGGGTTAGGGATTTTGCTAGAATGAACCCTCCCAAATTTCATGGCTCCAAAGTGGAAGGGAACCCCCAAAGGTTTATCGATGAGGTTTGCAAAGTGCTTAATGTTATGGGGGTGTGTTCGGATGAGAAGGCGGAGCTAACCGCCTACCAATTAAAAGATATGGCTCAAGTGTGGTATGATTAGTGGAAAGGTAAGAGACCCATAGGAGCGGGCCCGGTAGGATGGGAATCATTTAAATTGGAGTTTCTTGATAGATTTTGCCTCTAGAGTTGAGGGAACTAAATAGGCAAGAGTTCATAAACGTTCGACAAGGGGGTACGAGTGTGAAAGAGTATGCCCTAAAGTTCACCCAACTATCCAAGTATGCTCCAACCATAGTGGCGGATTTGAGGGCTAAGATGAATAAATTTGTGATGGGAGTGTCCGACTTGGTAGTCAATGAATGTGGTTTGGCAATGCTTATCCCAAGTATGAATATTTCACGTCTCATGGTGTATGCCCAACAAATTGAGGAGTCAAAACTCAAGAAAATTAAGAGTGAGGTGAAAAGAGCTAGAATCGGTGATGGGAAGTTCTCCAATGCTAGATCCGATGAACAAGGGCGACAAAGGTTTAAATAAAGGTTTTCCAACCAAGGTTCCTCTAGTGCTTCCCCAATGGTCAACAAGGATAGGGTGAATAACCCTAAACCTCAAAGAGGCAATGGTGGTGGATCTTCTATGACTAGGCCTACTTGTGTTAAATGCGGTAAGAAACATGATGGCAAGTATCTAGCGGGCACGGATGTGTGTTATGGTTGTGGAAAGGGTGGTCATCAATTGAGGAATTGCCCAAAACTTTCGGGTAAGAGAAAAGAGGACAAGCAAGCTCCTTTAAGAGGTCCAAACTTTAATACCCAAAAGCAAAACCATTTTTATTCTTTTCGATCCTGAGATGACCAATAGAGCTCCCCGAATGTGGTGACTGGTATGTTAAAAGTCTTTTATATTGATGTATATGCCTTGTTAGATCCCGGTTCTACCTTGTTCTTTGTGTCACCTTTTGTGGCCATGAAGTTTGAAATACTCCCCGAAGTGTTAGTAGAACCTTTTTCAGTTTCTACCCCGGTTGGTGACTCGGTGGTAGCTAGGAAAGTTTATAGAAGTTGTCTTATTTCCTTGTCCCATAAAGTTACTTTGGTGGATTTGGTAGAGTTAGCCATGTTAGAATTTGTTGTGATTTTGGGTATGGATTGGTTGCATGCATGTTATGCCTCTATCGATTGTAGGACTCGGGTTGTTAGATTCCAATTTCCAAATGAACCTATCTTAGAGTGGAAGGGGGGAAACTAAATACCTAGAGCTCAATTTGTTTCTTGCCTTAAATCTAGGAAGATGATCTCCAAAGGGTGTATTTACCATCTTGTTAGGGTGAGCGATGTTGAATCCAAAACCCCTTCTCTAGAGTCGGTTCCATTAGTGAATGAGTTCCCACAAGTTTTCCCCGATGATTTGACCGGTGTTCCTCCCGAGCGAGAAATAGATTTTGGTATTGACATTTTACCATATACGCAACCTATCTCCATTCCTCTTTATAGAATGGCTCCAACTGAGTTGAAAGAGTTGAAAAAGAAATTAAAGGATTTATTAGATAAGGGCTTCATTCGACTGAGTATCTCTCTTTGGGGTGCTCCGGTGTTGTTTGTTAGAAAGAAGGATGGGTCTTTTAGAATGTGCATCGACTATAGTCAATTGAACAAAGTGACCATTAAGAATAAATGTCCCCTTCCGAGAATAGATGATTTGTTTGATCAACTTCAAAGGGCTAGTTACTTCTCCAAAATTGACCTTCGTTTAGGGTATCACCAATTAAGGGTGAGAGGGGATGACATACCCAAGACGACTTTCCGAACTAGGTATGGGCATTATGAATCTAATGCCCCTGCAACATTTATGGACTTAATGAATATAGTGTTTAGGCAATACCTAGACTTGTTTATGATCGTGTTTATCGATGATATTTTGATCTATTCAAGGAGTGAGAATGAACATATGGACCATTTGAGGATTGTATTGCAAGTTCTCAAATACCACCAACTTTTTTCAAAGTTTAGTAAGTGTGAATTTTGGTTAAGGTCCGTAGCCTTCCTTGGACATATTGTGTCAAGCAAGGGTATTGAGGTAGATCCTAAGAAGACAGATTCAGTCAAGAATTGTCCTAGACCTCTAACTCCTTCCGGCATTAGAAGATTTTTGGGTTCGGCTGGTTACTATAGGTGGTTTGTTGAGGGATTTTACTCCATTGCTTCTCCGTTGACGGCTTTGACTCAAAAGAAAGCTATGTTTGTGTGGTTGGAAACCTGTGAGAAATGTTTGCAAGATTTGAAAGATAGACTTACTTTCGCTCCGGTTTTGACCTTACCGTAGGGTACGGATGGTTTTGTGGTGTATTGTGACGCCTCTAGAGTAAGATTGGGATGTGTCCTTATGCAAAATGGAAAAGTGATTGCATATGCTTCAAGGAAACTTAAAGTGCATGAGAAGAATTGTCCGACCCATGATCTTGAATTAGCGGCGGTTGTGTTTGCCTTGAAAATATGAAGACATTACTTGTATAGGGTCCATGTGGATGTTTTCACCGATCACAAAAGTCTTCAATATGTGTTTACTCAAAAGGACTTGAATCTTCGTCAGCGAAGGTAGTTAGAATTATTGAAGGATTATGACATGAGTGTCCTTTATCACCCTGTCAGAGCTAATGTGGTTGCGGATGCTCTTAGTAGATTGTCTATGGGTAGTGTGGCTAATGTAGAGGATGAAAAGAAAGAGTTGGTTCATGATGTGCATAGGTTGGCCCGACTAGGTGTTCAACTAGTGGATTCTGCCAAGTGTGGTGTCATGGCTCATAATGGTTCCGAATCGTCCTTTGTGATGGATGTGAAGTCTAAACAAGGCATTGATCCTTTATTAGTTGAGTTGAAAGAGTTGGTACTAAAAAATTCCGTAGAGTCTTTCTCCCAAGGGGGAGATGGGGTGCTAATTTACCAAGGTCGGTTATCTGTCAAACCAAGATGTACCGTGATCTACGGGAAGTCTATTGATGGAACGGTACGAATAAAGATATTGTGGGATTTGTAGCCAAATGTCCTAATTTTCAACAAGTTAAGGTTGAGCACCAAAGGCTGGGAGGCTTGTCGCAAAATATTCTTATTCCTACTTGGAAGTGGGAAGATGTGAACATGTATTTTAATGTGGATTTGCATTGCACCCGTGGGAAACATGATTTTATTTGGGTCATTATAGATCGGACAAAATCATCCCACTTTATTCCCGTCAAAGCTTCGTATTCAGCGGAAGACTATGCTAAGTTGTTAATAAGTGAGCTAGTGAAGTTACATAGGGTTCCTTTATCTAAGTGCAAATGTATGGTTATTTAGGCTCAATGGCTATAGTCCTCATGAGATGTGGTGTGAACAACACATTCTTTCCTTTTCTTCATCATTTTTCTTTCGTGCTCACAAGTCATCCCATTATTCACTTTACATCGATTGTTGGAAACCCCATTTCTTTTTGCATTTTCACAACTTTATTCCGCAACTTTTTCTTTATTTTTTTTTCTCATTCTTTTCTTCTCTTTGTTTTTTTGTATGGAGGGGTTTTATTTCTCTCAAAACATGGGTAAAAGGGGACTTTCTTGCACTCCTTGATTTACCTTCTCTTTTCACCACACCCCCAACTTAGGCTTTTGGACTAAGTTAGCTATTCAAACGAACCATAAATCATGAGGATTATGGGTATTGGATCAAGAAAGGTTATGTTTTCATCAAGTTTCTTCCAAGAAAAGGTTAAGGCTCAGAGAGGACTCAAAAGGAGTTCACACACTCACAAGGTAGGACACAAAAGAGGTATAATGTCAAATTCTTTCACACTCTTTAAAGTTACCTAAGATCATATCAAGAGATTGCATCACTTAGTCAACCGGACCAGCAGGGCAAATTCTAGGTGTCATCAGACATGGTTCACGGTAAGCTCATCACACAAGGCATTGACACCAATGACAAATAAGACTCAACACTTTTGCTAGTATGTAATGTTCATCACAAGAGACTCAATTCGATACTTGGCTAGCTAGAACGAGATGCAAATAGTTCACATATTGTCTACGTAACTTCATTTGTCCTCATCGTATCCGCACATTCATTTTTGTTCGATTATGAGCACTATTCAAGTCATCGGTATTGATCAAAACCGATACTTAATTTTGCAAAAGAACAGCCATATTCAACACAAATAAGAGGTGGCAAAATTTTTCGAAAGGGTCAAAATTCATTTACAATTAAAAACACGGAGCCACAAGCTCAAACCTTCCACAAAAAGCAGTGTAAAAACACAATTATGGCGCAAAAACCCAAATGTATAAACAAAACATCAATATTCACAAAAAGTCATACAAAAGGTGGGCCTTACCCCACCACAAATAAAGTTATTTGTCCTCAAATGCAAATAAAAAAATATCCAAAAGTTAAAAATAAAGAAAGTCAAAGAGGGAGTAAAAAGTCATCCTGTCTAATCAGTCGTTCCATCTGTCTGGTCATCAGTGCCCGGTGCATCCATCTGAACTTGGACATCAATGGCTAGAGTCACCTTAGAAGGAATAGTAGTTGCACTAGGAGCAACCAAGGGAGTATCTGCTAGGGAAGCCTGCACTGCAGCATCTACCATGGCCTCTTCAGTCTCAGTAAGGCCCTCATAAAACCTTCCTCAGCCACCTCGAGCATCTCCTCATCAGTCTCCACCTCAGACTCATGATCAGCTGCTTCCTCAACTCTAATCTCATCTCCGGTGGTAGCCGGAGGCATATCCGGTACATCTGGAATCTCCACCATCCCGAAGATCATAGACATATCAGTGGACTTCAGCTGATCCACGTCACTCCTTAACACAACAATAGCTGCCTTTAAAGTCGTCACCTCTTCGGTGGCCTCTTGGCCACGCTCACACACCACTATCCTTGCCGCAAGGGCATAAATGGAAGCACTCAATGGTGTCACAGAATCTGCCAGGGTAGTCTGAATCATGCCAAGAATGAAGCTTCGAGTCTGGTAGCTCGACGATCAGCAAAATGGGCAAGTTGTCCTATCTAGAGTAATGAAGCCTGACTGATTGAGGCTCAGAAAACAGGAGCAGCAACAAGTCTAGGAGGTAGTGCAGCAGCAGAAGAACTAGGAACATCAGAAGGGACAGCACAAGAGGTACTTGAAGGCCCATGGGTCGGAGTAAGAAATGATGCCTCTGCCGGTACTGAATTTGTATCCACAATTGGGGATAAATCCACCGGGGCTGCCTTCTTCTTCTTCTCAGCCTGGTCCTTTATATATTCAGCCTCAATTCTCCGTATATCAGTGGAGTATGTAGGAACCACTTCCACATCGTTGTTTGCATCTTACGGAACTCAAGCCCGTCTGCATAGCTCGATGATCAATAGCAGGAAGGGGAGTGAGGTCTGGCGCTGCTTGGCCCGCATGAGCATTTCTTTTGTGATGATCATCCCCAGGTTTATCCTTGACCCCTTAATGGGACTACCCAAAAAGGATGCTTTGGCGTGGCGAAGAATATATTCATTTTGGGAGGGCATGAGCGTGCTGCTGATGAAGCCAAACCAATACCTCGTTGCCACATTGAGGTCCTTCTTTTCAATAGCTGCTCCAAACTCAAGCCACTTGGGAGTGTCGTATGAAATCAACAGAGCCAACCACTTCTTCATGTTCTCCAGAGTCATTGATGTTTGTGTAATCAAGACACAACTTCCAATTCAAGTGTCTATGATCGTACAATAGTAAAGTAACCCAACCAAGGGTTGGGGCCGAGTCCCAACGGAGTGGTTTTGAGAATTAATAGAAAAATAAAATTAAGTTCTCATTAGTCATAGCTATAAACATTATTTAATATAAACATACTAAATCTAAATGAGTGACGCAAGCGTCAATTATCAATGGGGGTTTTGTATTAATTAAAAACTAAAAAAGGAAAAATATACGAAAATGAGATAAAGAGACGGGATTCTTGGGATGTGATAGGAACATGGGATAGACTAAATTATCGGGTACATGCTTTTTATAGTAAATTATTGAGTATTTGTGACTAGGCTAGACTATAGTGTGGGTAACTTCTCTCTCGAGCAACTTACCCCAAATCAACTCGATTTCTGTCGAACACCGAGTTGCCGAATTAAGCACAGCCTCCGCCTTAGCCCATTCACTCTCTCGAGTTGAATGTGTGGGAGAAGGACTAGGATTCACTCTTTTGAGCTAAACCCATGTCGACCCAATACCATCGGCTATCAATTTTGTAGTCTTAGTTTTATGACCTCTCTCTCGAGCAAGCCAAAAACACTAAGATGAAATCGTTTTTGCAACTACAATTCCATTAAGTTCATACACAACTACTAAACGAAATCACATCTAAACAACAAATAAACCATCAACAAGCAAGACCCAACAGATAATCTAACCCATATTCACAAAATCACACCCCAAGAATTGGGGTTTTAGCTAGATATGTAAAAGAGATAAAAATTTATACCAATATCAGTTTCCATCAAATGGGTATGAAGGATTAAGCCTTAGAACACATCAAGAGTGAAGAATCTTCGAGACCCACGTCCAATTTCTTGGAGTTGAAACCCTTTGAATCTTCAAGGTCTTAGAACAAAGTCTCCAAAACCCATTAAAACTTACACTCTCTAAAAACTGTAAAAAGTTTGAATAATAATAGTGATATGATGCTAAGATAGAATTTAAACAATTATTTATAGTGCTTGAAAATTTGTGCTGCAGAGGACCCTTCGACGAAGTTAGTCAGGATCACCGATACACTCGGTGATCCTCCGTTTGGTCGATTTCATCGCCTTCCTGTTTTAGCCTTCAGCCTCTTCGCATTTTGAGTCATTGGGCGATATGGTATTGCTTCGCAGAACTGCTCGGCGACACGCCGACTGCTCCATTTCATTGCCAACTTGACCTTTTCCTTCAGGGCTCAGCATACTGGAACAAAAGGCGATCTCTAGACTAATCGACGACTTTCCATCTGGGCTCGGCAATCTTCAGGCCTTCATTTCTTCGTTCTTTTCAGCCGCCTTGTTCTTTCTTGCCAAGTGGTGTCCATGCTTTGCCTTAAACTCTAAATACCTAAAACTTCAGGATTTTCATCAGATATTGAGACAAAATATGCATTTGAGGACACTAATTCTATCAAAATATAGCCCTAAATGAGTCCAATTTGTGGACTCATCAGTCGTCGTCCAGATCTTGTGGAGGCAATCATCCTCAAGCCTCGTAGTGCATTCTAATATTGTGTTGATTGCCATAAAATGACATTGCACTTTCTTACCCCCGACGACCACGTAGTCAACCGGCTTGAATTTAGTTTCCAGCTTCTCCCCTTGTGGTATCAATGTATTGTAAACATTGTAGAACTCTCAGACCCAGCTTGGTACGGGCCATGGGGATTTGTAAACAGCTAATGACCCCATCTGTGGACAAATGCTTCTCCTCAATAATCGTCCTTAGCCCCTCAGTCATTAATTTGTTCATCGACTTGGGAGGAGAACCCTGTATAGGAGGTGCTAGGACTACAGCCTGCTCTAGAACTAGAGGAGAAGAAGTAGTGGGTAGAGGATTCCTGATTCTAGATGGATCATGCATTTTTTTTAACGTAGCTCTGCCCTCTATGCTACTACCAGCTCATCATCATCAAAAGCTGTAGTCTGAGGCTCATGATGCTCACCCTCACTCTCAGAAGTTGTGAGTAAGTGTCATGGATGCCATCACTATTGGAGATTGCCTCCGATGACGCAGGTGCTTTGCCTTTACCCTTGCCTTTCCCACCAGTTGTGGGGAGTGTTGTGGCCTTGCCCCTGGATGTAGATGCATCCTCATTGAGTGCAATCCCTTTCGCTTTCCTTCGGGGTGGTATGTTTCTTCCTACAACTTTAGATCTAGTCACGTCTGCAAAACATCAGGAAAAGTTAGAAACAATTTCATAGAAAAACCGTTGAAGAAAGACTCGCCGAACAAGTCGGTGAGTCGTGGAATCGCTTTGGCGAGCAAGATCGGGCTCGCCGAAACGATTGGCTTTAAAATGCTGGCATGTCGATGATAGGAAGGGCCTTTCGGCGAATCACCGATAGCTTTTGGCGAGCTAGGGCTGTCCCATCGAAAGCAACAGGACAAAAAGGGCTCATGGGTGCAGACAAAGGGCGATCAAGAAGACTTTCGGCGAGTCGTTGAGTGCCTTCGGTGACCTCAGGCTTCTTGCCGAAAGTTACAGAACCTAACAACACATTAAGCATGAAATTAAAGGCGAGATGGTGAACTTCGGCGTACCGCTTAGTTGTTCAACGAGCTCGACCCAGCTCGCCAAACGACCCACCGTGCCTACTTTCAAACCCTGCAACCCCCAAAAACAAAATCAAAGCATGCACTGGTTGAATTAAAGCAAGACCCATAACACCTATTACCTCAGGATACTCAGACTTCTCCCGATTTTTCCAAATTTGGCCAATTGACGACTTTTGCCCTTAAGAAGGACGTCACCCGCTCTATCATTAGGCAAATTACGTTTTGGCACAAATATGTGATACTCAAACTTCACCCAAATAAACCCAACGATATGCAAGCACAACCCCACAAAATTCAACCAATTTTAAGGCATAACATTACGGGATTTCAACATTAAAAACAATACAGGCAAGGCATTCAAACATTCGAATCCTATCAGAGAGGCCCAGCCCACTTCAACAAGATAATATCATTTGCACAAGACTACAAAATTGCTAAAAATAAATTCGGGGTTCAGAAAACCAATTAGATGCCAATTAAAATACTTTTAAAATGCTAGGCGGCAATGTAATCCACTCCGAACACAAATTTGATGAGTAAAATGTGAAGAAAAAGCACAAAATATAGAAACTAGAGTGCGGGTGTGAGTTTAGGAAGAAAAAGAGCGAGGGAAAGTGAAGAGTTTGAAAATTTAAACCTTTGGCCTTATAAAAACCGTCCACTTCTCGCCCATTCGGTGACATTAGTCATGCTCAATGACACACTCGGCGATCTGCCGAGTGGTCACTTACCTCAGTGAGTTTTACAGGACCTCCAGTTAATGTAGGGGTCCAAACGGCGGATTAGATCGCAATCGCCGACCTGATCGGCGATTCGCCAAACTTCTCCTGGGCTCGCCTAGTTTTACAGACTCCAATTTGAAGATATCTTGAGTCAAACGGTGGATTAGGTCGGGCTCGCTGACCTCTTCGGCGATGCGCCGATTGGACCATTTGATCGCCAACCTGCACTTTTCAAACACTTTCCACACTTTAACCTGCACAATTAACATACCATTATTTACCAAAACAAATATAAAGCAATAAAAGGGTCTTGGGTTCCTCCCAAGCAGTGCCTTAGTAAACATCGTGGCATGACGCAAGTCCCCACTTAAGTTCCATTAGTGAGGTTTGCCTCATTTTCATAAGGAAACCCCCTCTTTTGGTTCTAGGTAGAGATCATTCAGCACTTGGTCCATTTGGTCACCATTCACACTCATTTTTCCCGTTTCAACACAAACAAGCAAAACAAAACTAAAAATTAAGTAAGTATTACTATAACTAACAAGAACAAAATTTAACTTAACTAAAAATTCTCTAGTAACACCACTCCCTGGCAGCTGCGCCATTTTGATTAAAAACGCTACCAAATATACTTCATCCAATACTAAGCATCAACAATCGTTCAATAGTATTATAACCCAACTAGTGAGTTGGGGTCGAGTCCCAAGGGAGTGGTTAGTACTAAAGAATCAATAAAAAAGCATAAATATGCTCAAGCCAATCATGGCTGAAAACATTTACGAAGAAAAACATAATTCATGTTTGGGATGACACAAGTGTCAAATATCAAGGGGGTTTGCTTGAACTATCAACTAAAACAATAAATAACACGAAAATACAAATATGGAGACGGGATTCTTGGGATGTGATAGGATTATGTGCTAAGGTAAACAACCGGGTAATTGTAATTAATAGAAAACAATTGTAAATTGGTGAATAACCTAGACTTTAGTGGGGGTAAACTTTCTCTCGAACAATTTACCCCGAATCAAATTGGTTTTTCTCGAACACCAATAAGTAGGAATAAAGCACAACATTTGCTTTAGTCCATTCACTCTCTCGAGCTGAATGTGTGGAAAAAGATTTAAGGTTCACTCTCTTGAGCTGAACCCATGACAACCCAATACCCACAGACCATCGATTCAGTAATTTTGGTTTTAAAACCTCTCTCTCGAGCAAGCCAAAAACACAAAGTTAAGATTGTATTTGCAACTACAACCCATTATATTCAACCACAATTACAGAATGAAATCACTTTTAAACAGCAAATAAACTATCAATTAACAATACCCAGTAGTTAAATCAACCCATAATCACAAAATCACACCCCAAGGATTGGGGTTTTAGTCAGACATAGTAAAAAGGTAAAAATTGTTACCAAGTTGTGCTGCCATCAACTGGGTACGATTGATATTGTCTTTACAAAGGTCTAAGATGAAGAATCTTCAACACCCTCTTCGAATATCTTAAAAATGGAAATCTTCAAATCTTCAAAGCTAAAGAAATATTGTCTCTTTCTTCAGTTCTATGTTCTTAATATCAAAAATTGAAAAATAATATGATTCTACACAAAATCAGATACTAAGCTAAAAATTTAAACAAGTAGTTATAGTTGTCAAAAAGTGTGTTGCAAAGGTCCAGTCGGTGCAGTAAGTTGGGATCGGCGATTGGATCGGTGATCCACCCTTTGGTCAATTTCATCGCCTTTTTACTTTGGCCTTCAGTATCTTCAAGTTCTGTAACTTTGGGCGATATGGCACTGCATCGCGGAACCATTCGGTGACTCGCCGACTGCTCCTTTCTATCGCCGACTTGATTTTCTCCTTCAGGGCTTAGTACACTCAAACATTAGGCGAGGCCAAGGTCATTTGACAACTCGCCCAATGGGTTAGGCGGTCCTCAGGCCTTCTTTTCTTTGTTCTTTCAGCTGCCTTGTTCCTTTTTGCTCAATAGTGTCCATGAATTATTCCTCAATCCAAATACCTGAAATTCAAGGATTTACATCAGTTATTGGTAAAAAATATGCATTTGAGGACGCTAAATCTATTCAAATAAATCCCTAAATTAATCCAAATTGTGGACTCATCACTGATCAATTGGTACGAGGGGGAATATTGTTGCAATCATTTTTGATGGCTTCGTTTCTTCTTGATGACATAACTAAAATAAATCAGGCATGGTACACCCAAGAGGATGAAGTCTCTCTGTTTTGTTTTAGATTGACACAAGAACAACCTAATAAAGAGAGAGAGGGATGAAAACATCAAGAAGATATTGATCCAAATGGAATTTCAACAAGAGCATATGAAGGGGACATGTCGAGGGTTCTTCCTCTGGTTACTCAAGGCCGAGGGAGAATCAAGGTTGGAACTCCAAGAGATATGAAGAGGGTTCCCACCCACACTTCTACAGCGGGGTGGGAATCAAGGTTGGAACTATCACAATGGAGAAGAGGAAAGAAGATACTATCAAGATTGGGCCGACCAAAACGACGATTGGAATAGGGACGAGGATCATGAAGAGAACCACACTCACTCAACTGAGAGTCCTAAATCAAGAGGAAGTGCAAATAGTCTGAGGGTGAATGATTTGCTATCAAGCATCTGTGATAAAGTCGAAGGTTTGGATGACTTGCTGAAAGGGATTAAAGCCGACTTTTCATCATTGAATAATAAAGTAAACTCTCACGCAGATGCAATCAAGATACTTGAAAGCCAATTGAGTTCACTTTCAGCACCACTGAAACCAAAAATGATAATGAAAGATGATGATAAAGAGTTGGCCGTGGTGACTCGAAGTGGAAAGGTAGCAATAGGCGATGTGATGAGAAATGAAGAAGCTCAAATGCATGAAGAAGATAAAGGGGTGGAGGAAAAAGAAGCACCTATCTACCAAAGCATTGCCAAAGAACCACACAAAGATATGGAGAAACACAATAAAAGCCCAAAAGTTATGCAACCTTTACCCAAGATAGCTCCTCCATTTACTCAACGTCTAAACAAGAAGAATGATGATGAGAAGTTCAAGAAGTTTTTATCGGTGTTTAAGACATTATCAATTAATCTTCCTCTAGTGGAAGCATTGTTGGAAATGCTGTGGTACGCCAAATTTATGAAGGAGTTATTCACAAAGAAAAGGAGTTTGGATTTTAAAACAATCGAAGTCTCCCATAGTTGTAGTGCAATTATGACTAAGGAGCTGATCAAAAAGAGAGAAGATCCCGGAGCGTTCACCATCCCTTGCACCATTGACATGCTTCAATTTGCTAAATCCCTATGCGACTTGGGAACAAGCATCAACTTGATGCCATATGTGATCTATAAAAAACTTGGGTTGGGGGAACCAAAACCCATGATAATGACTCTTCATGGTGGACCGATCAATTAAATATCCTGTAGGGATACTATATGACATCTTGGTAAAAGTTGACCGATTTATTTTCCCGACTGATTTTGTCATTCTAGATTGTGAAATAGATGCTAAAATTCCCATCATTTTGGGAATACCATTATTTGCAACCGGAAAAGCATTGGTGGATGTTGAGAGTAGAGAATTGAAGTTTAGGGTGAACGAAGATAAAGTAACCTTCAATCTGTGTAAGTCAATGAAACACCCAAGTGATATCCACGTGGTATCCACTGTTGATGTTATTGATGAGGCAGTGGCTAGTGAGAGCCATTTGATGTGTATGAGTGAGCCACTTGAAGACGTTCTTGCTAACTATGATGAGTTCGAAATTCAAGGGTATGAAGAGGTAGTAGCAGCTCTATCATGTTTGGGGGGCTATTCAAAGACTCCATTAAAATCGGACATTGATATAAAAAATCGAGAAAGTCCTCCTGCAAAGCCATCAACAGAAGAACCACCAAATCTAAAGTTAAAAGTACTTCTCTCCTATCTACGATATGCTTTCTTAGGGGAAAATAACACTCTACCGGTGATCATTGCAGCATATTTTCTTGAGTGGCAGATAAAATTGCTTCTTGAAGTGTTGAGAAGGCATATCAAAGCTATAAGGTGGACTATCACTGATATAGTGGGCATCCCTCTCGGTATTTGCACTCACAAAATTTAGCTTGATAGTGGTTGTAAGCCAAGTGTTGAACATCAGTGGAGATTGAACCCACCGATGCAAGAAGTGGTGAAAAAGGAGATAATAAAGTGGTTGGACGCAGGTGTGATCTACCCTACTGCGGATAGCAAATAGGTAAGTCTGGTGCAATGTGTACCTAAAAAGGGAGGCATCACGGAAGTCCCAAATGAAAAAGGGGAGCTTGTATCTATGAGACCGGTGACCGAGTGGAGAGTATGCATGGATTACCAGAAGCTAAATTTGTGGACTGAAAAGGATCACTTTCCCATGCCCTTTATGGATCAAATGCTTGATCGAATCTCTAAGAGAGGTTGGTATTTCTTTTTGGATGGATATTCCAATTATAACCAAATCTCCATTGCTCCGAAGGACTAAGAGAAAACAACCTTTACGTGCCCATATGGTACTTTTTCCTTTAATCGGATGCCATTTGGTTTATGTAATGGTCCGACTACATTTCAGTGTTGCATGTTATCTATTTTGCAGACATGGTGGAAGATTCAATTGAAGTATTTATGGATGACTTCTCTGTTGTGGGTAAAACTTTTGAAGCATGTTTAGAGCACTTAGGACAAGTTCTCCAAAGATGTGTGGAGACAAACTTAGTCCTAAATTGGCAAAAATGTCATTTCATGGTTAAGTAAGGTATAGTGCTTGGTCACAAAGTGTTGCAAAAAGGGCGGGAGGTTGACAAAGCAAAGATTAAAGTGATTGAGAAGTTACCACCACCAATTTTGGTGAAGGGTATTCGTAGTTTTTTTGGGTATGCTGTCTTTTACCGGAGGTTCATAAAAGACTTTTCAAAGATTGCACATCCTCTATGCAAACTCTTGGAGAAAGAGTTGAATTCCACTTTGATGATCCTTGCATGGTGGCTTTCAAGTGCTTGAAAGAAAAATTGGTCTCCACCCCGATCATCATTAGTCCTGATTGGTCAAAATCTTTCGAAGTAATGTGTGATGCAAGCGTCACAGCATTAGTTGTTGTATTGGGGCAAAAACGTAAAAAACATTTTCACCCCATTTAATACGCAAGCAAAATTGTAAACAGTGCTCAACGTAACTATACAGTTACTGAACAAGAGTTACTTGCGGTGGTTTATGCGTTCGAGAATTTTCGGGCATACTTGCTAGGTACTAAAGTGATTGTTCACACTGATGATGCTGCACTGCGTTACCTGATGGAAAAGAAAGACGCCAAGCCAAGATTGATAAGGTGGGTGCTTCTATTGCAAGAATTCGACTTTGAGGTCGAAGATAGAAGAGGTGTGAAAACCAGGTGGCAAACCACTTATCAAGATTGGAAGGCAAGGAGAATGACCAGCTAGAAATCGACATAAATGATGTTTTTCCCAATGAACAGGTATTCACAGTAACTCTCAAACAACCTCCTTGGTCTACTGATTTTTCCAATTATGTAGTGTGTGGCTTAATGCCAGACACCTTGAACTTCTCCCAACGAAAGAGGTTCTTGTTCGATGTTAAGAAGTTCTTTTGGGATGAACCATATTTATTCAGAGAATGTGATGACCATATCATTAGAAGATGTGTTCCAGAAGAACAAACCATTGATATTCTCTATGATTGTCATGCTTCACCAGTTGTAATACCCTGGAAACTAATAGACCATACTCGAGCCATAAGCTAGGGTTCTATGGTGTGTCGTACGTGAAATAGTGTCGTAGATGAGACTTTATGTGTTGTGAATGAGGAGTTTAATGGTAGGGCATCAAGGTGTGCATTAGACCCAGTAGCCTAGATAACCTATAGGTGTTTGGTGGTGCATGCGTAGGGCAGCCACCAAGGAAAAAGGGCAAGCTTAAGCGAAAGGGCCAAGGCTGCCCAACCTTGGCAGCCACTGCCTAATAGTTTACGACCACCTTCACGACCAGTGGTGTGGACCACGGTCCATGAAGGGATCCTTGAAGACTCATTAGACACTTGGGAGGCCAGGCCAAGAGGCCTAGACACTGCCCTAAGTCCACGAGGCACTTCATGAGCCATTGGCTTTACCACGGCCCGTCAAAGTGCCCGTGAAGGTGCCTTAGCAAATTAGGGTGGTTGAGGGCCAAAAAGGGTTGGGAGAGCTACTGTTACATGGATCACGGGCACCACCACGGACCGTGGTGCCCTTCAAGGACCGTCCAACTGGCCGTGGTGCCTGGGACAAGGCTGCCAAGTTGAGGACAATTAAGTAAAATCGTATTCGACTAGGTTTAAGTGGGGGGGGGGGGTTCATTTTGTATGTATTTTATTAACCTATTTAGACTATTTTAAGTATATACCCCTTAGTTTTAAGTCACTTTAGATTAGACTCAATTCAAAACCCTAAATCACTCCTCTCTTAAATATTTCTCTCTAAAAAAAGAACATTCATTGAAGAAGAAGCTAGGGTTGAAGCTAGGGTCAAGAACAAAGGGTTTATTTCTCAAGGCTTGTGCTAGGGATTTCATCAAGGTATGTTTAGCTCTTCATAAATGGGTTCTTCCACCCATAGAGTCCCCTAGAATTTCCCCTAATTTGTGAAGAAGAACCCCAATGACGGTAGGGTTACTTCCAATACATGGGTTTTAGGTGGGTATGATTCCAAATGGTTGGATACTACTCATATATGATTAAATTGATGTTGATTCATGATATTATGAAGAATTTATGTGAATTCCTTGATTTACCCTAATTTCCAAAGTATGTGGGTTTAGATCTTTTGATGAGGAATTGATGATTTTTGTTAGATTCTCTTGGGTTGTTGATATGTATGGACTGTATCCAAGGATATGAATATGAGATTATGAATTTACAAGACTTATGCATGTATGTTATAATATGAATTGAAATGATTAAGAATTGGGACTTTTGATGAATTATATGTAGAGTTGGCTTATGACTAAGGCTTAGGGCTAATGTGCCTTGAAATCTAGACTAGTATGATGATTGTGAAGTAAGGTTTGAATGTAGGGCTTGAAGTCATAATGTTGATCACTAGGGCTTATATAATAAGTCTAATATGATGAGTTAGCTTGCATGTATGTAGAATGTGAAAGGTTAATCACCTAAAATGAATCATGCTTGTTAGACTAGAATAGCCTAAGGTTGAGTCTTATGATTCCTTCATGGATAGTTGAATTATGTAGCTTGGGATTGTAGATCTCATGGTAGCTTGGGATTGAGGAATTAAGCTCTCCTAAGGTTAGCTTGAACTAGCATTGATAGGATGCTTTTCATGGTAGCTTGCATTAGTATAGGCATGGTAGCTTGGGATTGAGGAATTAAGCTCTCCTAATGTTAGCTTGAAGTAGCATGACTAGAATGCCTTCATGGTAGCTTGACTTGGTTAGGCCAAGACCATTTCATGATAGCTTAGGATTGAGAAATTATACTCTCCTAAGAATAGCTTAGGGTTGAGGATTCATACTCCCCTATGGATAGCTTGCATCTTATTGAATGGTTGCATGGTGGTTAGGTTGGTATACTTGTATCCTTCCTTAGATAGCTTGGATTGTATGATATGATGTTATTCCATGGTAGTTAGGTCTAGCATGGTAGTATGCTACTCTTAATAGATTAGAATGAAAGATAGTTAGCATTGAGTAAGTTAGCCTAAAGAAGTACTTAGTGTGGATGGTAGTATGGGATGCCATTCATACATGGCACAAGTATGACTTGATGCTACTTTTGAAGTGTCCTCTTATGTGATGTATGTCTAGCTTGGATAGTTTCTATAGTTGCCTTCCATGATATAATTGACTTAAGTTTATAGTTCCTTGTCAATATGAGGTAAGTCTATAGTGACACCTAGAAATGGTAAATATGAATATGGTGACTTTAAGGATATGCTTAGTGTGTGTGGTATTATGGGATGCCCTACATGCATTGCACAAGTGTGCCTTGAGGTGACTTAGGGGTATCGTACTCTTATGACATGTGAACCTAGGCCTTGACTATGAAGGTGGACTATGACCAAAAATGACCTAAGAGAGGTACTTAGCTTAGGTAGTATTATGGGATGTTACCTTGGCCTTGCACAAGTATACTTGGAGGTGGCTTGTGAAGTAGTTCACTTGATTATGAAAGACTAAGGGTTGAAGAATGAACTTATGTATGTCTTATGTTGACTTGACATGATATGATGCTTATTTTGGAATTATGTTATGACTATGTTATTGTCTCTTATGATAATGTCTTATGTTGACTAACCATTTTGAGATATCTTATGTTGGTATGTTAGCTTTCATATTTGGTACATTTTGTACTAACGCATTTTGCCTACATTCTAACCAAATGTAGGGTTGGAGTCTTGAGTTTGCAGTGGAGGTTAGAGTTTCAAGGATTCTAGAAGAAGTGAAAAACTGGTGAGTCCTCATAGCTTCGAGGACGAACCCTTTATGTTCCTTTATGTCATTATCTATGTTTTTAGACTTTATATGGGCTGCGTCCCAATGAATTTTATTCAAGGTTTATTAGATGGTTTGAGACAATGATGTTAGAAAGACGTCCGCTTTTACGAAATGCTTTTCGAGTTTATGTTTAAAGGAAGTTTTAAATTCTCCCGTCTTTCTATGATTTTATGTTATGAGTATTCTAAGGGCTTGTATGCGACCCCTTCGGGGTCAAGTATGCCATGTCACGTCTAGGGGCTGCTCTCGGGGTGTGACACCAATTGGAGATCATCATGGTGGTGTACGTACAGCTGCCAAAGTTCTACAAAGTGGGTACTACTAGCCGTCTCTCTACAAAGATGCTCATGAGTTTGTTAAGAAGTGCACTCAATGTCAGAAACAAGGTGGAGTGTCCAAAAGACATTAGTTACCTCTTACACCCATCTTAGAAGTTGAGCTATTTGATATTTGGGGAATAGATTTTATGGGTCCATTTGTGAGTTCGTTTGGAAATAAGTATATCTTGGTGGCTGTAGATTATGTTTCCAAATGGGTGGAGGTTGTTGCACTTCCAAACAACGAAGGGAAAAGCGTTGTTCAATTTCTAAAATGCTACATCTTTGTGAGATTTGGTACTCTTCGAGCTATTATTAGTGATGAGGGTTCCCACTTTTACAACACAAGTGGTTCTCAACTGCATTGAACAAGTATGGAGTGAAACACAAAGTAGCATCTCAGTATCATCCCCAAATGAGTGGCCAGGTTGAAGTGTCAAACCGGGAGATCAAAAGCATCTTGGCTAAGACAGTGAATGCCAACAGAACTGATTGGTCTCAAAAGCTAGATGATACACTATGGGCTTATCGTACAGCTTACAAAACACCGATCGGGATGTCTCTGTATAAGCTAGTTTTTGGTAAATCTTGCCATCTACCAGTTGAATTGGAACACAAAGCATTGTGGGCATGGAAAGCTTTAAATCTGGACTGGACAAAGACCTCGAAGGAGAGAGTAGAGTAGTTAAATGAGTTGGACAAATTCAGATTCAAAGCTTATGAAAGCTTAGCCCTTTACAAGGAAAAGATGAATGGCATGATGCTAAAATCCTTAAGAGGGAGTTTAGAGTGGGATTTTGGGTGTTATAATACAACTCTAGACTTAGAATCTTTCCAGGAAAGCTTAAGTCCAAATGGTTGGGGTCGTTTAGAGTGATGAGAGTATTCAGAAATGCTGCCATCGAGGTTGAAGGTCTAGAAGGACATGCATTTAAGGTGAATGGGCAATGCTTGAAGTTTTACTTTGGCGTGTGCCAAGATATCTCTCTGATTGAGGTGGTGTACTTGTAAGATTCTTGAGAGCATTTCCAGGTCGTGCCACGACGTTAAATAAGGTGCTTCTTGGGAGGCAACCTAAGTATTAATGTTTTAAATAATGTGTGTTGATTTTACAGGTGAAGTATCATATGCGAGAGGGGGATGTTATTGGTGAATCACCGAAGTTGTTCAGCGAGAACGACCTAGCCCGCCTTATGGATAGCAAAGAAGGGGATGAGACTCTGGAATATTCGGTGAGAGACCTGTATTACTCAGCGAATCACCGATGTTCTTAGGCGACCCGACTTTTCTCACCCTTTCTACCTCAGCGCTGGCAGTGTAACTCTATGATTGCTCAGCGATATTCAAAGTCCAGTATGCAATTCACTGATCGGTTCGGCGACCTTCTGCATCTCCGCCAATTACCCTTCCTGAAGGTGGCACACATTAGAAATAAGGGTGGATTCCGCTCCTTGTGAGCATCACCGAATCATTCCGCGACTGGTTTATCTTCTCGCTGACTGGGCACTTAGTGAAGATTTGTTGTTACCTCACTCTGCATGTTCACATACTTGAATTTAAACTTTATTTGTTGGTTTTCTTTTATTGTTTTATTTTACTTTTTGTTTCTTTCTACGGTAGTGTCTATTCTCTAATCACACTGAGGACAATGTTGAGTGCTTTCAGTGGGGGTTGGCACGTGGTCAGTGAATTCCTATGTGTTCTTGGACCCTCTGGATTGCGTTTAATTGCAACTGCTCTCACGCAAATTTGAGTATCGATCATGATCAATACCGATGACTTGAATAGTGCTCATAATAAAAAAAAATAGATGTGCAGCTAGATGAGGCCAAATGAAGTTGCATAGACAATATGTGAACTTTTTGCATCTCGTTGTGACTAGCCAATTTTCAAATTGAGTCTCCTGTGATGAACATTGCAATCTAGTAAAAGTGTGAAGTCTTGTTTGACATTGGTGTCAATGCCTTGTGTTATGAGCCTACTGTGAACCATCTGTGATGATACTTAGAATTTTCCCCGTTGGTCCAATTAACTAAGTGATGCAAGCTCTTGAGATGATCCTAGGCAACCTTGAAAAGTGTGAAACAAGTTGACATTATACCTCTTTTTGTGGCCTACCTTGTGAGTGTTTAAACTTCGCTTGAACACCTTTTGAGCCTTACCCTTTTCTTGGAAGAAACCTGATGAAATTGTGACCTTTCTTGATCCATTACCCATAATCCTCATGATTTGTAGTTTGTTTGAATAGCCAACTTAGTCTTTTCGCCTAAGTTGGGGGTGTCGTGAAAAGAGAAGGTAAATCAAGAAGTGCAAAGAAGTCCCCTTTTGACCCATGGTTTTGAGAAAAATGGAACCCCTCCATACAAAAAAAAAAAAGAGGGAGAGAAAAAGAAAGAAAAATAATGAAAAAGTTGTGGAATAAGGTTGTGAAAAGGCAAAAAGAAATGGGGTGTCCAACAGTCCATGGAAGATGAATAATGGGGTGGCTTGTGAGCACCAATGAGAATGATGAAGAAAAGAAAAGAAAGTGTGTTCATACCACATTTCATGAGGATTACAACCATTGAGCCTAAATGACCATACCTTTGCACTCAACCCCGCTACAAGCCTTGAAAAGACCTTTTTGATCTTGAGTGAGCTGAAACAATTGTTGGTTGGAAAATAAGGGCAAACCTATGGGTGAAATCATGCATTATGTTCATCTTTGTGTGTGTAAGTATTGCATTTGATTCCGGAGCTTTAAATTGTTGAACCATTGTGTGTGAATATGGAATCATTCTTTGTGTGAGGGAATTTGAGTACCTTTTTTGAGCTTGAACTTGCATTTGAAGCAAGTATTGTGAACTTGAGAATCTTTGATAATTGTGAGTCACAACTTGAATCTTTGAGTGCACAATTGATCCTTGCATGAGTAAGTTGAGTCTTTTGCGTGCATTCATGATTGAATCTTGTGTAGCACTGTTTGAGACATCCTTTTTGAACTGTTGAACTTGAGTAATACTTGAGGTCAAGCAAAAGTTTAAGTTGGGGGTGTTGATGAGTCCACTATTTGGACTCATTTAGGGCTTTATTTGGATAAATTTAGTGTCCTCAAATTCTTATTTTGTGCCAATAACTGATATAGGATCCTTGATTTCTAGGTATTTGGATTTAGGAACAAAGCATGGATACTAATGTGCAAAAAGGAACGAAGCAAACTAAAGAAATAAAGAAATGAAATCCTGACAATCGCCAATGTCACTCGGCGAATCGCAAAGTGGCTACCCTATTGCCTAAAGTTACAGAATGATGGAGTTGAACTGGAGGTAACTTCAGCGAGCAGCAAATCCACTCGGCGAGTCGCCAATGGTTTCAGTGAAGGATGACCATGTCGCCAAAAGTGCTGATGGATATCCAAACAAGTGCTGATGGATGAGATAAAAGGAGAAAGGGCGACTCGCGGAATCGTTCAGCGATCTAGATTTGTATCACCCAAAATTACAGTAGCTGGACCAAGAAGAAGCGAAAAATGAAGGCGAGATAAAGGACAATCGGAGAGGCACCGAATTGTCGGCAAAGCCCGACTTACCTCACCGATTGGTCTTAAACAATCACACTTCAAACTTGTTTAAATTTATTTTTGCTGGAGAGAGAAAGCATTCAAAAACGTGAGGAACAAAAGATTGAGAGAAAAATCACTGCTAGAGGCAATTTCTCAGCAATTTTAGCAAGATTTTCTTGGAGATTTTGTAATAGAAGAGATTCTTAGCTGATTTTAATTTTAAATTTTCATTTGACCCAGTTATAGAAGACATGATGGATGTTGATTTTCATCTTTTTGCTATGATTGGCTAAAACCCTCTCCTTAGGGTTTTGACTAAGAGACCAATTGTTAAGTTTTACTAAGTGGGTGTCATATATTTGTGAATAATGGCGTTAACTTGAAGTGGGTTTGATTTGCTGCTGTGTTTTGAGGTCATCTTTCATGATTATTGTCACTAGTTCAGTGTTTTGTGCTTGCTCGAGAGAGAAGTACAAAGCTAAAGTAGCAAGTTTAGCATCCTTAGTAGTGGGTCTCCATGATTTCAGCTTGAGAAAGTGAAACATGGAACCTATCCTTTGTATCTAGCTCGAGAGAGTGGATTTGATGAGGACAAAGGCTGGGCATCTTCCGTCTAGTGTTTAAGTTCGAGAGAATTCGACAAAGATAAGGTAATTGTTCCAGAGAAAATTGGTTTACATATAGTCCTACCCACCCACGACAATTTATCCCATTGTGAGCATCAATGTTCATCCACTAAAGTGAACTCAACAATTGGTTGGTCAATTCCCCAAGTTTTGCCTCATTATTTGATCATTTTGTGTCAAGCGTTGAATTGGATTGATAATTATAATCTAAAATTTTGGAGTTAAAACCAAAAAGGGTGCAGTAAGTGTTTAGTTGAAGAGATTGTTGTCATACTTTTGTCATTGAATTTGAAGGAAAAACTACTCTCTGTGGGATCGACCCCAACTCATTTAGTTGGGTTATATACTAACTAATTATCGTTGGAACTTATAATTGAAAGAAGTTTCCTGATACGTGAAATCACCCACCAAGATCAGGAGGGTCCTCACGACCCATAGTGAACACCACGAGTCGTGGTGCCACTCGTGGAGGTAGAGGTAGTAGCCTTCTTAGGCTGCCTCAAAAGTGACCCCTCCACATGAGCCACTTCACGGCTTATGAAGCCTTAGACGGCTCGTGGGAGTGGTCTTGAACCTCCCTTAGAGGAATGGCCATGGAGGGTGGCTTGGCCTAGCCACTACCTCAAGGCCCACGAGAGGGACCACAGCTCATGGCCTTGACCATGGCTCGTGGCCTTGACCACAGTTAATGGAGCCCCTCGTGAATATACCTTGGGCTCGTGAACTAAAGGAAAGTGTTGCCATGCCACTTCCTCAAGACCACGGACAGGACCACGGCTTGTCGAGCCCTACGTGGTACCTAACAGCTCACGTAAAGTGAGGGGCATTTTGGGGACTTCATGTTTAAATCAAATTGAAGAGGAGTCGTTTTGGGTAAGTTTAGGGGCACTATATACATTATTTTTTAGTCGAATTCACCCAAGTTAAGTCATAATTTCCAAACACCCAAATATTTTCCCAAAGTTCATCTCCTCTCCTAAAATTTCTCTCTCTAGAACTCAAGAAAGAAGAAGAGGAAAGTTGAAACTAGGGCTAGAAGAAACAAGGCTATTTCACTCAAATTCTTTGGAGAATGATAACTAAGGTATAGTGTTCCTTCATCCATGGAGTCCCTCCAAACTCAATTTCAAAGATAGTAATTTCCCCAAAAGTTAGGGTTTTACTCCAAGTCATGAATTCTTTCTAAAAACAATTTTAATGATTTAACTACCTAGTAATATGATTGAATCATTGATTATTGTAGTTTTTATGATAAAATATCCCATGAATCCATGATAATCCCCATATATCAATTTGTGTCTTTGTAATGTGGGTGAATTGATGAAGGAAGAATACTATGAGATTGTTCTTGTAGTAATTTAGTTATTTGAATCATGTTATTATCCATATCTAATGTAGAAATTCTAGATGTGGTTGATTGAATGTGATCCTTGATCCAAGAGGGGTAAAAACATGAGAATTGTACATGATTATGGGTTATTTTGTATATGCTTTATGAACATGAATATAATCTAATTATTGTGGTGTTGAAAGTTAATTCTTATATACACACTTATACATGAACATGACATGATGTGAAATGTTTCCTCACAATAAGATGATTCTAGGGGTGAAAGGTTATTCTCACCAATTGAATCTATGAGCTATTTCATGAATATGAACTTAAGTCAAGACGTAATATGTACACTATGGGAATTATGCTTAGCATCGAGTGGATATTGAATATGAGATGGAAGCTTCTCTGTCAGAAAGGGGGGTTTCTAAAAGAAATCTCACGAGATGGAAGCTCCTCAGTCAGAAAGAGCGGGTTTCTAGTAGCAATCTACTTATCCCATAAACTATGTACCCCCATAGGTCTTTAGCTAGTGGATCCACCTAAAAGCTAACAATTCATTATCTTACCTTAGGCAAGTAGGACAACCCTTTTTCGGTGTGGGCAACACTGGATTCCATGTTAAGATTACAAGGTCTATGTCGGTTAAGGCTTATTACCACCATGAGAAGGATATAAATAAGAACATGAATTATGAATGATGGTTACTCAATAAGTTTTACTTAGCTTGGGTAGGATTATGGGATCTTATTCATGCATTGCACAAGTATGATTTGAGGGTACAAATGGTATGGTTCTTTTCTGATGTGAGTATCTATGTAATGAATATGCATATGACTTATACTCTTCCATTATATTCAAAATGATGTTTTAAACTAGTAAGTGGCATGCATTCAACTAAAATGTCCCTTTTAGCATGTTTTCATGATTTTATGCATGGCTATCATGCTTGGGGAATTTTTGTATTAACCCATATTTCTTCTACATTTTTCCCAAGTGTAGGGTTCGGTTCTTAAGTCAATCTTCATTTGGTCAAAGGTTGGAATCGAATATTCTCCTTGCTTGTGGTGAGTCCTCAACATTCGAGGATAGATGTTTCATTTTGAGTTTCATTTCTAGATTTCCTTTCGGATTATGTTGTAAGGGTTGTGACCCTATTTTATTTGACTATTGTAATAGATGGTTAGTTGAGAAAAGTCTACACTTCCGCTTTTCCTTTATAAATACTTTTGGACTTAAATGTATTTTTTTATTACTCTTATTGTTCTAATGCTTTATGTTATGATATGTTAAGTGGCTTACGTGGTGCTTTTCGGGGTTCTATGTGCCTTGTTACGTCTAGGGGGTACCCTTGGGTCATGACACAACCCTACCCTTCATCCAGTCCAAGTGGTTTGGGAGTGAATGCTCCAAACCAAATTAGGTTTTATGCTCTCCAAGCTAGAGGTGAACAAAAGTCTCCTCCGAATGTTGCTCCTGGTGTGTGTTTTATGCTTATTTAGATTCCGGTGTTACTTGTCTCTTGTAACTTGATAGACTTGGCATGATAGAATCTTATGTTGTTTTAGGTATAAATAGGTTGCATTATCGTTTTGATATTTGATGGTAGAACTCGACTTAGTCATGATGAGTTTTGGGGAATGTGGATAGATTTGGTGAAAAGGGTGTTTCAGTAATGCCTTGGTGTGTTGAGTGAGTAGACTCATTTAAAAAGGGTTTAGTGTAATTCACCATTTTTTAGAATCATCTTGTGTGATGGGTGTGAAAGCTTAGTGATGACTTGGTCCGACCTTAAAAATTGAAAGAAATGATGCTTAGAAGAGTCTGTATAGGCTTACTCCTATGGGGGAGATGATGTGCTTAGATAGCAAGGTAGTTGAATATTCTTGATGTTCATGATTTAGGTTTGCTTGAAATTCTCACCTTGAGAGATGTAGGGAGTTTGGGAAGTTTAGTCCCGGTTTTGTAGGCTCATATAAGATCATGAGTGGAGTTGGTAAGGTTGCTTGTGAATTAGAGTTTCTTAATGAGTAGTACTGGTGTATGTGGCTTTCCATGTCTCTAAGATATAGAAGGGTGTTGGAGTTCCGACATTCATAAATTCCTTAAGAAGAGTTGAGAGTTAATGATAATTTCTCTAATTTAGAAATATCGGTAGGAATCTTAGACTGGCATGTTAAGAAATAGAAGAGTAAGGAAGTTACTACCATGAAAAATGTGAGGAGTGATATTTTACTAAAGGTATTAGGTGAGGGTGCTACATGGGAGGCCAAGGTCCAATAAGAAGTCCCGATATCCTCATCGTTTTTCCTTGTATTCCTCCTTTAGCATTACGATGATGATTCCTCATGATATGTCCTTTATGTGAAGTCATGTGTGTTTTAGATGTTTCCATGATTCCCTTATGTGGTGCATGTTCATGAAAAACTAGTGTTTTGAAGGAAAATAAAGTTGCATGATTAATTTTCCTCAGGTTGTTGTGCATCAAGTATGAGTTGCCTATTTGACTTCATGAGATGAATTAATGAGCATGCCTTAGTTCGGAGTTGAGAGATTCCTCCTTGAATGAATGCTTTTAGAGAGTAAATTGCATATGATCTCCTTGAGAGTGTGTTGAGCATGATTTAGTTCGGAGATGGTAGTTCCTCCTTGAACATGACTAGTTATGAGAATTTGATGCATCTGGGTTGTGAGATGTATGTCCTACTCCCTTGTGTTGCATTGAGTATGTTTATCTTGGAGTTGAAGTTTTCCTCCTTTGTTTATGTGCATTTAGATGAGTTGCATGAATGATGGGTTGCTAGTCTAGAGTCGTGACCTTAAGAAGTGCCTAGAATGTCATTCGAGGACAATGTTCCCAAGGGGGAGATATTGTAACACCCCGGATACTAGTAGGCTAAACTAATGCTTGACGTTAGGGTTAGAGTCAAGAATTTAGCTTCCCGTACTTAAAATGAAGGGTTGAAGGTTAGAACGTCAAGGTATATCTCCCCAAGGACCAACCAATGATCCTTGAGGAGGACCTAGCAAGCTGCCCAAAGAAAGCTGCCAAAGGCAGAGCACCCATGGAAGGGACCCACGCCTTGTAAGGAGATCCACGCCCCGTGGGTGAGGGGTCATGGGTCAGGGTCCCAAAACAGGCTGCAGGACTCCACCCACGTATGACCAGCACGCCCCATGGGTGTGGTCTCGTGGGTGAGGCAGTGAAGTTGTTTCAAACAATTAGGTGACGGGTTAGTGGAACTTTCCGAAATTAATTAGGGGTTAGGTCGTGTCATTTTAACCTTACTTAGGAAAAATATATAAAGACTTTAGACCCTTAATTAAGTGATTCCAAATCATTATTTCAAGACCCTAAAAGAAACCCAATTCCCTCTCAAAAATCCTCTCTCTAGAAAGTGAAGAAGAAGAAGAGGATCAAGCTAGTTCAAGACTATATTGTTTCAAGATTTCTAGGCTTTATAATCAAGGTATGATGGCTTATTCATTAATGGATACCATCCATCCATGAAGTCCCCATGTTTCCACCAATTGTGAAAATGAACCCCAATTCTAGTTAGGGTTCCTTCCTACATTGTGGGTATTGTTGTATGTTGATCCAATTGAGTGGATAATGGTTGTTTATAATTTTTTATGATGTAATTACATATTTTTAGTATAATTATACATGTATTCTTGATTAACCTAAGATTTTAGGGTGAAATTTATATAGTTGGTTCATGCCATGAAAGAGGAAATTGAGGGCTTAGATGTGATCTTCTAAGATTGATGAATTACTTTATGAATTGCTAAATATTTGAACACCTAGATATAAATTAATTAAAAGTAAAGCTTGTAGTCATGAATTTATTAGATTAGGGCTTATGAGGTGAATCATGATTAGTAGTGTTGAGATTAAGTCTATATGATGATATATGACTAGAATTGTTTATGAATGAAGCATGTGGTTAGATTGTCTGGAGAATTAGGCATATGTGATGACCATGTGAAGTATTTATTTAGAGTAAAGCTTGTAGTATAAATGATGAATTCTAGGACCTTGAGGATAAAAGCTAATATGTTGAATTATTAATGTTAAGGCTTTGATAGTGAAGCTTATATGATGATGGTAGATTATTAGATAGAATTATTGTGGAAGGACCTTACCCACCTAATATACCTCATGAATGTTTGAATACATAAAGTTATAGAATCGCATGAGTTAGGATGATATCCATGCATAGTGCTTGAACCCTAGGCGTGATTATTGAAAGTACGTTTTGAACCTCAAGGAGGTAAGGTATGAGATTATGCTTGTAGTAATTTAACTACTTGAATTATAATTATATACATGTATAAAGTAGTCATTCTATATGTGTTGATTTGATATGAGCTTTGACCTTGAAAGGTCAAGATATGATATTATGCATGTTTTATGAAGTTAGGTACATGATTTAAGAACACTTTGAGAGTAAAGTGAATATGCTCATGATCTAGTTGTTGTGTTGTTGAAAGGTTATTCTCATATACATACTTATGCATGATTATGATATGATGTGAGAGGTTTTCTCACTAAATGATGATTCTCGGCTTGGAAGACTAATCTCACCTATTGAATCTATATGTAAGACTTAGACTGTGAATGGTTATTCTCACGCATGATCTAATGAGCTATAGTATGAGTTATGTTGGATTGAGTGTCAAGACATCCTTCCATAAATATGAACTTAAGTGAAGACTTAATATGAACTCAAATGGGAATTATGCTTAGCATCGACTGGATATTGAATATGAGATGGAAGCCTTTACGCTAGTTGAGTCCGGCTTCCCAATGAAAGCTTTTAAACTAGTTGAGTCCGGCTTTCCAAATGAGTTCATTCTACCTTAGTTGAGTCCGGGTTCCCAAAGTATGTATCTCATGAGATGGAGACCTTCTACCTTAGTTGAGTCCGGGTTTCTAGTAGCAGTCTCTTTATCCCATAAACTACGTGCCCCCGTAGGTTACTTAGCTATTGGATCCACCGAAGCTAAGAGTATGGTTCTACCTTAGGTAAGTAGAGCAACCCTTTTCGGTGTGGGTAACACTGGATTCCATGTAAGCTCACATGGTCTATGTCGGTAAAGGCAAATTCCCATAACAAGAATATGAATTATGAACTATGGTTACTCAAGAAGCTTTACTTAATATGGGTAAGATTATGGGATCTTATTCATGCATTGCACAAGTATGCTTTGAGGGTATTCATGGTATGTTCGTCTTATGCTATGATGATCTATATGTTGAATATGATTATGACTTATGCTTATGATGAATGCTTAGTTTGGATTGTAGCTTGAAGGGCCCTTCCAATACATGTGTGACTAAAGGTAAATGTTCCCTTGTCTTTGAGAAATAAGCTAAGGATTAGATAAAAAAGAATATAATGATAAATGAGGACCTAAACTGACTTGCTTAGCATGGGTGGGATTATGGGGTCTTATCCATGCATTGCACAAGCTTGCCTTGAGGTGACTTATGAAGTGTTTATCTTATGTCATGTTAAACTAGGTGCTTTGATTATTTCTATGACTATGTTGTTATCTCCTATGTTTATAGCCTATGTCTTATGATGATGTCTCTTATGCTCTTGACTTATGTTATTGTCTCTTATGATAATGGTATATGCCTTATGTTGACTAATGGCTCTTATATGCTTATCTTGATGATTTATGCTAGCCATCATATTTAGTACATTATTGTACTAACACATACTTTTGCCTACGTTCTTATCAAATATAGGGTTCAGTGATATTGACTTCCATCCTCATGGCTAGGTTCATAGTAGATCAAGAAGAGAAGTTTTGGTGAGTCCTCGTAGCATCGAGGACTTGATCAACCTTTACTTTTATGTCTTTCTTTTATGTTTAGATTTTGTATGGGTTGTGTCCCTAACTGATCTTTTCAAGTATTAGATGGTTTAAGACAAGTGTAATAGATTTCTGCTTCATTTTATGAGATTTTGATTGTATTGAAAATGTTTTAAATTTCCACACTTTTTCTAATATCTTATGTTATGATATACTAAGGGGATTGTATGAGACTTCTTGGAGTCTTTTACGCCTTGTTACATCAGGGGTTACCCCTGGGTCGTGACATGCAGAAGCATTTGTTAGTCCAAAAGACATAACTACAAATTCATAATGACCATACCGAGTTCTGAAGGCTATCTTCGGAATGTCACTATCTCTAACTCTTAGCTGATGATATCTAGATCTGAGGTCTATCTTAGAAAAGCAACTAGCACCTTGAAGTCGGTCGAACAATTCATCAATCATAGGGATAGGATATTTGTTCTTGATTGTAACTTTGTTCAACTGCTAATAGTCAATGCACATTCAGAGAGAACTATCTTTCTTTTTCACACACAACATCGAAGCACCCCATGGAGATATACTAGGCCTGATGAAGACCTTATCTAGAAGGTCTTTTAACTTCTATTTCAATTCCATAGGATCAATTGGAGCCCTTCTATAAGGAGGAATCGAAATAGGATGGGTATATGGGAGGAGATCTATTTCTAAGTCAATTTCCCTTTCGGGAGGAACTCCGGGAAGATCTTCTCGGAACACTTTGGGAAACTCATTTATACCTTAACCTAAACAAGATGATAGATATACCTTTTGGAAATTATTTTTCTGGCTTAAGGTAAGAGATGAGTCGACCTATAAGCGATGAGCTACTACCTTTCCACTCTAAGACTAGCTCGTTTGGAAACTGAAACCAAATGATCATATTTCTACTCGATTGAGGCATAACAGGAATATAACCAATACATTCCTTGAATGATATCGAAATCTACAATTTATAACTCTACAAGATCTGCTAGGTGACTTTCTGAGAGACTGTGACGGGGCAATTTATGTATAGCCGTCTAGCTATAATTGGGCCACCACTGGAGTAGAGACTAAGAAGGGTTCTGAGAGAATTTTTGGATTACCATCGAAGTTTACTTTATATACGGAGTACCAAAAGATATTGTACCCCCTGGATCTATCAATGGATAAATATCTAAATGAAAGATCATAACGTACCAATGACAACATCAGGAGAATTTACTTAGTCCTAGCGAGCCTGGAAAGCATAAAACATGTTCTAGTGCTGACCGCCACCTGTACTAGATGAGGCACCCTACTGAGTGGGTTACCTGCTGGCGCTGCTGAAATAGTAGACTACGCCATGGTACCTCCTTGTCCTTGCCTGGCTAACAGAAATCCTTCAACCACACCAAAAGCACTCTTCCCTTCATACAAGACACTCGTTGATGAGTCCACAAATTGGACTCATTTAGGGCTTTATTTTGATAAGAATAGTGTCCTCGAATGCTTATTTTGTCTAAATATCTGATGGAAACTCTTAAGTTTCAGGTATTTGAAGTTTTAGTGAAAGCATGGAGACTTAGGCACAAAAATGAACAAAAAGACTGAAAAGAACGAAGATACTGAAACATGAGCATTGCCAAGCACACTTGACGATTCGCAGAAGGGACGATTTCCGCCCTTTGTTCCAGTACGCGAAGTCCTAAAGGAGCGGGGTCAAAAAGGTGATGAAAGAAGCAGTCAGCGTTCCACCGAATAGATCCGCAAAGTAGTACTATGTCACCCAATGACACAGAGCACGATGATGCAGAGGGCTAGTGCAAGACGGCGACGAACTACACCAAAGGGTGAATCGCCAAGTTAATCGACGATTCCGACTAACCTCTCCAAATGATCCGCCAGAACTATTTTATGAAGTCTATAAATACTAAACTTATTAATAATTTTAAGGAGTAAAACATTTATTTTAATTTCCAGAATAGAATAGTACTTTTTCGTTATTTTCTCTCAAGTTTGGAGAGGGATTTTGGGAGACTTGAAGAAAGAAGGGTTCATCTTCCCCAAGTTGGAAGTGGGTCTTCTCCATTCTCCTTCCTTTGCTTAAATCAAGGTTTAATTTCTTATACCCATTTGATTTCACTATCATTTTAGGTGTATTTTGTTATTTCTTGATGTGTGGCTAAAAACCCCCATTCTTGTGGTGTGATTTAGCAAATATGAGTTAATATTATTGTTGGGTCTTGCTTGCTGATGGGTTAGATGTAGTTTAATGGTGATTTCACCTAGTGGTTGTGGTTTAACCTGAAGGGTTTGTAGTTGCAAATAAAAAGCCACTCATGTGTTTTGGGCTTTCGCGAGAGGGAGGTTGCAAAACCAAGACCACTAGACTGATGTCCTAAGGAGTGAGTCGACATGAGGTTCAGCCCGAGAAGGTGAGCCCTAGTCTCATATCCTAACACTCAACTCGAGAGAGTGAGTGGGGTAAGACGTAGGCTAGTCTTCATGCAGCAAATGGGTGTCCGAAAGAAATGCATTTGAAACGGGGTAAGTTGCCCGAGAGGGAACTTATTTCCATTTAAAGCTTAGCCTAGTCACTATTATCTTACAAATTTCCTTTCAAAAGCATGTACCCAACTACATATCTCAACTTGTTGCGGTCACACCCCAAGAACTCTTACCCATACTTGATTTTCTTGTTATTTTTGTTGTTTTTTTTACTAATTGTGACAAAACCCCCAAATCAATATTTGACACTTTTGTGTCACCCCCTTTAATTTACTATGCGTTTACTCGTTAATGTCTTTAGCTACGACTACTTATAACTAAATTTTATTTTTCTATTAATTCTCAAAACCACTCCCTTCGGACACGACCCCAACCTTTAGTTGGGTCACTATACTATCGATGATCGTAGACACTCGAACCGTAGGTTAGTGTCGTTGGTCACGATAAGCATCAAAATTGTGCCGCTGCCGGGGAGTGGTGTTATTTGAGAATTTTTAGATTAGTAGAATTTTGTTCTTCTTAGTTGTAGTGACACTAACTTTACTTTTAGTTTTGTTTTTCATTGAGTTATCCATTTAGGTAAGCATAGCTGAGCAGAGTAGTGGAAAATTGGTTGAACTGAGCCAAAGATTCCATAAGGACCTAACGCTGACCACACTGGCATCTCAGCTAGACAATTTGGCCGTCAAAATCTCAGAGGTGGAAGTGCAATGCAACAACAAGGGGAGATATATACCGCCTCATGAGCAGAGAAAGTCTAGAGATGAAAACAAAAATCGTGTCGATGACACACTTCAAATCATTCTCCAAAAGATCACCGATCAAGATCGAGTGTTGGAAGAAATGAAGGAGAATATTGAAATGCTGAATCAAATGATTGGATCCCACTCTAGGTCAATCCAGCTAATCAGGTCACTCCTGAGTTTTGCAGTGCCTCATCTCCACCCAAATAACATATTGGGGACACCTAGTGACACTAGGGCTAACCCCAATAACTGAGAATGAGACAGGACTTACGTCATGCCACGACGTTAATTAAGGCGCTTCTTGGGAGGCAACCTAAGGTTTTACTTCTTTTAACTATTCTATTCGAATAATGGTTTGCTAATTTTGTAGGTTAAAGAGAGAAAGGTGTTGAAAAGTGCAAGTTGGCGAGCCAAGGATCCAGTGGGTGAATCGTCAAATCTATCAGTGATTCTGACTTAATCCGCCATTGGGACCACAAAATAAGGGATGTCCTGTAAAACTTGATGAGGTAAGTATTCATTCGGCGATAAGACTAACGTCACCAAATGACCGAGAACTCAACGGTTATATAAAGGCAAAAGGCAAAAATGTTTGAATCTTTCACTTTCCCTTGTCTCAAACTCCTCAAAATCACACCAAAGGTACTCTTTCTTTGATTTTTATATCTCCATTAGTATTTTAGTCGGTGAATAGTGTGTGGGATCGGCTCTCTTTGCTGCCTAGCATTTCAAAAGAAAATTTGATCGGCATCAAATGTTAGCCCATAAAACCCCAAATTTATCAATTGTAGTATCAGGATAACATGTGTTGGGCCTCTCTGATAGAAATAGGTTGATATGCTTTGTATAAATCAAACTTAGTTGCCTGAAATACTTTAATAGTTGAATGCCTGGTTGTTTGTGTTTTAGTTTGATTGAGATTGTAATGGGTGTTGCTTGATTGTCGTTATATTGGTTGGGTGGAACCTAAATGGCCCACATTTGTGCTAAATATAGAAAATTGCTCAATGAAGGAATGGGTGACGACATTCTTAAGGGTGATCGTAGCTAAATGGCCAAAATTTGGCAGGACCAGAAGAAGTCTGAGTATTCTGAGATGATGGGAAGTATGGGTATTATGTGAATTTTGTGTATGCGTGCTTTGATTTCATTTCCAATGCTTGTAAGGTCGATTCTAAGAAGTGGGTTGCAAAACAGGCACATTGAATCATTCGGCGAGCTGGGTCGTGCTCGCCAAATGATTCGATGGTTCGCCTACTACTCTTAGATTGCCCTTCATACATGTCTATAGTGCTGAGAGATCTGTAACTTTCGGCGGACACATTCGTGGTCGCCAAAAGTACTCGGCGTCTCACTAAATAGACTCTTTTATCGCCAATTTGCCTAGATTTCAAGCTAATACCCTCGACGAGTTGGACCTAGCTCGCCAAAGAGATTTAGCGATTCACCGACTGACCAGCGGACTTTTATGCTTCAGATTTTCTGTGTTTTAGTTTGATTGTTCTTCTGACTAATCACAAACTTTTGCAAATATGGTACGTACAAACTTAAACGTACCACCTCAAAAAAAGGCAAAGGGCATTACGATAAATGAAGGAGGATCACGTCCTTCACAAAAAAGAAAGCAAGATCTCCCACCGGGAGATAAAGGTAAACGAAAGAAGCATATTGCTAGAAAAGGGCCCGCTATTGAGCCAGATTTCAATGAGTCGGATGATGAACAACCCTTAATCCACCGACAGAACAGGATCAGGGATAGACCTCAAACAATACCTATCAGAGTTACATCAGCTGCAGCTCCTTCGATTACCGAATCAGTGCCATCCCCAGCACCATCTTTAGTAGCTCCTATAGTCCCAGTAGTTCCACCTCTACCCAAATTGCTGAACAGGTAGAAAGGCGATGGTTTACGAACCACTCTAGATGAAAAGTTATTATATGTGGAGTGTTTGGAAAGTAAGCATGTTGAGGTGCTTGACACACTCAGGTATCACGAGTTCGAGCACTTCACTAGGCCACGGGGCTCTTATATCCCTTCTTGGGTTCGAGAATTCTACCTAGCCTATGAGGAGTTGGTCCCGAAAATAAGAAAAAGCCTAGTGAGTTCCGACCAGTGAAGTCAGTTATGGTCAGGGGAAAGGAGGTGGAGTGTCACAGCGAGCATATTAATGTTGTATTGGGTCGACCGCTACACTCAATACTGCCCTACCAAGGTTTGCCTATTGTTCCATCCCTGGATGACTTGAAGGGTTGGCTAGCTCGGATGATTTCTAACACCACCCAACGGTGGCTGGATATAAGAGCTCAGATTGAGAAGAGGGACTTGAACATTGCCTCCCGATACTAGTTTAGTTTAATCAGCACCACTATCATGCCATCCCAGAATGAATCCATTCTGTGGCATCCTAAGGCTGCTTGCCTTGGGTCTATCATGGCTAGGAGGCGGATCGACTTAGGACTACTGGTTTCACAGGAGATGGCCATGAGAGCCAAACAGACGCAGACATCTCTGCCCCTTCCTGTTCTGGTCACCGAATTATGCCGGTGTGCTGGAGTACCCTGAAATCCTGCTAGCGATATAGCGGTCACTCCATCTTCCTCCATTAATATCCGGTGTATAGAGGCATAATTTACACGAGATGAGGATGACAAGAAAAGAGCAGCCCCAGCAAATACTTTTCTAGAGATTAATATTGACTCATTATCAGCTGAGACACCTTCGTCCACCCCGGCCTCTGAGCCCTCAGGTATACCAGCTCCTTCTTCTTCTTCCTCACAGGCTCTAGGTGCTTCCTCATCCTCCCAACCTGCCAGAATCACTCAGGCCATGATCCTGAAAATGGGGTAGTTGGCCTATTCAACTGATGTGAGAGCTACCCGACTGGAAAGGTCTGTTCCAGAGATGATTGACAGAGCCATACTGGCAGCACTTACTCCTATTCATACTTCTGTTGATGCCTTCACAGTAAAAGTTATGGCTTGTGAGAGCAGACAATGGGAAACCTCTGAGGTGACGTCTTTAAAAGCTGAGATGGAAAGTTTGAGGAAGGACATAGATTACCTTAAGTCTACCGACCTCACTTCACTCATAGAGAGGGCAGATGATAAGGATGTTCCTGTGACCACCGGAGATGTGCAAGGGGATGGTGCAGCACAGGCAGAGTCGGATGCGTAAACCGACGAGGAGTTGATAGCAGCACAGGTTGAGGAGAAAAGAGAAAGCCAAGATGCAATCATATTCAGAGATTTGCCAGATCTAGTAAAGTCAGCTATGCAGTCGGTGATCTAGACATTGCCGATCGAGATGTCCACAATAGCCCCCAGTGGATCTGGCATTGCTTTTCCATCTGAGACTACTCCAGGCACTAATGCCCCAGCAGATAGAGAGACTGCATAGACAGGACCTTTCTGTATCCTCATCTCTATCTTGCTTACATCTACTTTTGGATTTTTATTATTTGCATTTGAGGACAAATTGCTTTTTATTTGTGGTGGGGTGAGGCTCACCTTTTGTTTTGCTTGTTTCAGATACTTGTGTTTTGGAGTACATTTGGGTTATCCGTCTTTGCGATTGTTTGAGCTTATGGCTCTCTTTTGGGTTTAATTGCTAAATGATTTTGACCCTTCCGAAAATTTTTGAATTTTTTGCACATTTTTGCCACCCATCGTGAAGTGAATGTGGCTGTTGTTTTGCAAAAATTTAAGTCTCGATTTCGATCAATACCGATGACTTGAATAGTGCTCTCAATTTAACGAACATGAATGTACGGCTACGATGAGGCCAAATGAAGTTGCATAGACAATATGTGAACTCTTTGCATCTCGTTGTGACTAGCAATTTATTGAATTATTTCTCTTGTAATGACTATTGCACACTAGCGAAAGTTTGTAGTCTTGTTTGACTTAAGTGTCGATGCCTTGTGTGATTAGCTTGCTTTGAACCATGCATGAATAAACCCAGAATTTGCCCTGTTAGTCTGATTGATTTAGAAAGGTGTCCTCTTGATATGATCTTAGGAAACTTTAAAGAGTGTGAGCCAAATTTGACATATACATCTTTCATGGCCTACCCGTGAGTGTGTGAAACTCTTTTGAACACCTTTTGAGCCCTTACCCTTCTTTGGAAGAACCTTGATAAATCCTAGACCTTACTTGACCCACTACCTGTTATCCTCTTGAGTTGTGGTTTAGTGAATAGACAACTTAGACCAAAAGCCTAAGTTGGGGGTGTGGTGAAAAGGAAAAGGAGAAGTCAAGAAGTGCAAGCAGTCCATGAAGGTGAATAAAAAGGTGACTTAGAAGCACTAGAAAAATAATTGACAAAGGTAAAAAAGGGACGTTTTGAGAACACCACAGCCCACGAGGATGAAAGAGTCACTGAGCCTAAATGACCATACCTTTACACTCTGCCCCATTACAAGCCTTAGAAAGACCTTTTTTTATCTTGAGCAAGCCAAATCGAAAGTCGATTGGAAAATAAGGGCAAACCTATGGGTGAAAACATGCATTGTGTTCCTCTTTTTTAGTGTGAGTGTTGCATTTTATTCCTGATCTTAAATTGATTAGCCTCTGTGTGTGAATATGGAATCATTCTTCATGTGAAGGCATTTAGATATTTTTTGTTGAGCTTGCACTTGCACAAGTAGCAAGTATTGCGAGCATGAGAATCTTTGGTAATGGTGTCTCACAACTTGAATCTTTAAGTACACAGTTGATCTTTGCATAAGTACTTTGAGTCTTGTTGTGTATGTTCATGATTGAGTTTTGTGTAGCACTGTTTGAGACACCCTTTTTGAACTGTTGAACTTGAGTTTGCTTGAGGACAAGAAAAAGTTTAAGTTGGGGGTGTTGATGAGTCCACAAATTGGACTCATTTAGGGCTTTATTTTGATAAGAATAGTGTCCTCGAATGCTTATTTTGTCTAAATATCTGACGAAAACTCTTAAGTTTTAGGTATTTGAAGTTTTAGTGAAAGCATGGACACTTAGGCGCAAAAAGGAACAATAAGGCTGAAAAGAACTAAGATGCTGAAGTCTAAGGATCACCAAGCACACTTGGCGATTCACATAATGGACGAACTCCACCCTTTGTTCCAGTACGTGAAGTCCTGAAGGAACAGGGTTAAAAAGGCGATGAAAGGAGTAGTCGACATTTCTGTCGAATAGATCCGCGAAGCAGTACTATGTCACCCAATGACACAGAGCACGACAATGCTGAGGGCTAGTGCAAGACGGCGACAAACTACACCAAAGGGTGAATCGCCGAGTTAATCGGCGATTCCAACTAACCTCACCGAATGATCCGCCAGCACTATTTTTTGAAGTTTATAAATACTAAACTTATTATTAATTTTAAGGAGTAGAACATTTATTTTAATTTCCAGAATAGAATGGTACTTTTTGGATATTTTCTCTCAAGTTTGGAGAGGGTTTTTGGGAGACTTGAAGAAAGAAGGGTTTCATCTTCCCCAAATTGGAAGTGGGTCTTCTCCATTCTTCTTCCTTTGCTTAAATCAAGGTTTAATTTCTTATACCTATTTGATTTCACTATCATTTTAGGTGTATTTTGTTATTTCTTGATGTGTGGCTAAAAACCCCCATTCTTGGGGTGTGATTTAGCAAATATGAGTAGATATTATTGTTGGGTCTTGCTTGCTGATGGGTTAGATGTAGTTTAATGGTGATTTAAACTAGTGGTTGTGGTTTAACCTAAAGAGTTTGTAGTTGCAAATACAAAGCCACCTATGTGTTTTCGGCTTGCCCGAGAGGGAGCTCGCGAAACCAAGTCCACTAGACTGATGGCCTAAGGAGTGAGTAGACATGAGGTTCAGCCCGAGAGGGTGAGCCCTAGTATCATATCCTAACACTCAACTCGAGAGAGTGAGTAGGGTAAGGAGTAGGCTGGTCTTCATGCGACAAATAGGTGTTCGAGAGGAACGCATTTGAAACAGGGTAAGTTGCTCGAGAGAGAACTTATTTCCATTTAAAACTTAGCCTAGTCACTATTATCTTACAAATTTCCTTTCAAAAGCATGTACCCAACTACTTATCTCAACTTGTATTGCGGTCTCACCCCAAGAACTCTTACCCATACTTGATTTTCTTGTTATTTTTGCTTCTTTTTTTTACTAATTGTGACAAAACCCCCAAATCAATATTTGACACTTTTGTGTCACCCCCTTTAATCTACTATTTTTTTTAACTTTTTAATGTCTTTAGCTATGACGAGTTAAAACTAAATTTTATTTTTCTATTAATTCTCAAAACCACTCCCTTGGGACACGACCCCAACCTTTAGTTGGGTTACTATACCATCGACGATCGTAGACAATCGAACCGTAGGTTAGTGTCATTGGTCACGATAAACATCACTCGCCCACATGGTTCTTACCACACTTTGGACAAGTTGGGAAATTCCTATTACCTGAAGCACTCCCAAGTGACTTAGAGAGTGATTCCCTACTTTTATGATCTTGTCAAAACGTGGGAGATGGAGCACTAGATGATGAAGGTGCTGGGGCTGTAGACCTTTGCTGAAACTGTGGGTGATTCCCACTACCTGACTTTTGCTATGAGTATTCATAATTTCTAGTTCTGGACTTTTTGTTATCCTTAGTCATTTCCCTAAGCTTATCTCTGTCAACCTGCTGAGCATGAGTAACTAGTCTGGAGATATCCATATCCCCTAGAAGCATAGCATTCCTGCACTTGGTCTTCACTAGATCAGATACCCCAAACAAGAACTTACTCATTTGTGTCTTCTTCTTTTTTAAACTTAAAGACCCATTTGGGCCATATTATTGGAAAGGAAATATGTACAAAGTTACATCCCTGATGTCTCAAAAAAAAAAACTAAAACAAAAATAAATAGCAGAATAAGGAAAGGGGGGAAAATGAAGACGAAAACCCAACAGCCACCGCAAGATCGACGCAGGAAGTAATCCCCGTTGATGTTGAAGGTAAGCTTTCCTTTAATTAGCTATGAAATCAATGAATTTATCTATGAAACACTTCTTTAGCCTCGATTGTTGCTTGTTCGTCAACCAGAAATGAAATTTGTGTGTTTCCGACCAATAAACTGTCTTTTTATCATCTACACCTCACCTCCATAAACTAGTGTGAATAAGTAGTCCTCGCTAAGATGTATGACTTATCCTTGTATTTGCAGAACCAAGATATGAGAGTGTAGAGTTTGGATAAATTTTACCTTCAACATTCACAAGTCTCACGAATGCTATGTAATTTATTCCAATAGAAAACATCTTCAACTCTACCATGCTATTCATGGCCATCCACAAAAATATAAGAAACCACCTCCATTCTTTTGAACCATAATAAAAAATATTGGGCTGAAACTTTCTTGACGTTTCTATTTCTTAGCAGGTTGAGCTCACAGGGAGCTAATACCATTGCTTGAGATCAAGAAATGGCCAGTCTATTTCCAACTCAATATATCTTGTAGGAATAGCTTGTATGAACATTCAGGTAAGAATCTATCCATCTTTTACTTCAAAGATTTTTTTGTGCCCTTATATCCCATGTTTATGTATTGCCTTGCTTTATATCTGCGTGTTGTACCTGCTGCTTGCACCATGAAATTTCTATTTTGACATTTTGTCAGCATAAGATTAGGAATTTGATTTCTATCCATGTGTAGTAGTGCTCCCCCTTCATTTGGAACGTCTAATAATGAACCATACGTCATGCCCGGCATATCTGCAAAACAGAAAAATTGATTAGTAAAATAGTCTGCTACCATGTTGTCTTCCCTGAATGTATGCTCAATTTCCACTTCCTTTCCATCCTTCAAATTATTAATCCTTTTAACTTCCATGACAATGTACCAAGGTACATCCCAAATTCCATCAAGTATCTTCTTCAAAATAAGAGAATTTGTTTCTATAATCACAGGCAACAAATCATGCAACATGCAATATTCCAACCCATTTCTCAATGCAATAGTCTCAGCCTCCAAACTAGACATAATTCCCAGTCCTTTAGATTCAGCATACACGAACTCTCCTCTATTATTCCTAATGCAAAAAGCACACGCACTAGGCCCTAGATTCCCTTTCGAAGCACCATCAAAATTGCATTTCTAAACACCTTTGTTAGGGAACTTCCACTGGACAATATTATGTTCAATGATAGGTGTATATGATTCAAAAAAAATCACTATCCTAGGCCAAGTAGTAGGTAGGTTTCTCAACCACGAATACCTACTAATTGCCAGATAATGAATATTTCTATTAAGTTTCATCTCCATACAATACACAGACATCTGGCCATCATGTTTAAGATTGTTCCTCCTTTTCCAGATTTGCCATAGTATAAAGGAAGGAATAGCCCTATATAATGGCTTGAGCTTAGCAACACATTGAGTCTTCCACCATTTAATTATTGTGTCCTTGAGATTTAAAAAAAGACCCTGCAACCCTCTACTGCTGCATAAGAAAACCATAACCTAGTAGCTATTGGACAAGCAAAAAACAGATGCTCAAAAGTTTCATGGGATAGAGTATCACAACAACAACATCTCACATCATCTGAAATCCTAACTCTAACCAGAAACTCTCCAATAGGAAGTCTCTTTTTCCATAGCCTCCACATAAAGAAAGAAACTTTAAATGGAATACCTCTTTCCCACATACAATTGTACTCCTCTTGTACTATTTCTGGGATTCTAAAAATATTCCAAGCACTATTCACTAATAATTTTCTTGAACTTTGCAACATCCACCTTGGCCTATCCTATTCTTCTGAATCCTCCACTACTCCAATTTTTCTGATAATGTGATTGCATACCTCCTCTGGAAAAAGTTGTTGTAATAAATCTTCATTCCACCTACCCGGAAGCATTAGTTGAGACACATCCTCCTCATAAATGTTAACAGAGTATGCACAGGTAAATAATAATACAAAGCACCCAATTGGGTCCAATTATCAAACCATTTATTGGAGCTATCACATCTTGGTTCCCACCATATTTGTTGATTGATATCAGCCCGGGCTAGTAACATATGATTCCATAGTTGAGATCCCCCTCTCCATTCCACCACCTGGGGACTATGCCTCTTGCAATACTTGTTCCACATGAAGTTGGTCCACATAGTCTTTAGTTCTGAATATCCACCACAACTTAGCATATAATGGTTTTGCAACATCAAGTAAGGACCTTTAACCTAAACCCCCTTCATTCTTTGGAAAGCAAATATTTGGCCAGGATACCCAATGTTTATTTCTTCCATTTTCTTTGAAATTCCATAGAAATTTAGCAAAGATTCTATGCAAATATTGAATAACAAATTTAGGAGGAATAATAGTCGAAAGCTGATAGATCGGGATGCTTTGCAATACATTATTTATCCATACAGCCTTACCACCAAACGATAACAACTTTACTTTCCATGCTTGTAACATATTTTGTACTTTCTTCATTTTCTCTTAAAAGTGAGATTTCCTTTTCCTAGCATGCCCAATCGAACATCCTAAGTACGTCAAAGGAAATTTTATTCTAGCAAAACCAGTGCATTCTTCTATTGTCTGGATGTCAACATTTGCAACTTTGTTAAATTCAAAGAAAGCATTTTTCTCCTTATTAATATTTTGTCCATACTGCTTCTCATAATCATCGAGTAACTTCATGATCAACTATAAAGATATCCTATCAACAGCAACAAATATAATTGTATCATCTGCATAAGCAAGATGATTGATATTTTCACTCTACTTAGGCATCCCAAATCCCATGAAATCAGAATGATGGAATGAATTGGTAAGGGCCCTGGATAAAACTTCTCCAGTTAAAATGAAAAGAGATGGAGATAGAGGATATCCTTGCTTCACTCATTTGTGTCCTTGGATCGGCAACCACGTGTGGAGCATACCTGGAGAGTTGGGTGAACTTCAGCCCATATTCTTGGATTGACATTGAAACCTACTTCAAGTTCATAAACTCTTGTGCCTTAGCTTCTCTCAACTCCTTTGGGAAGAAGTTGTCCAGAAAAGCTCTGATAAAACAATCCCAAGTCACTGGAGCTGCATTTGCACTCCTATTGTCTTTCCACGGGGTAAATTAGATATGAGTCACATCCTTAAGTTTGTAGGATGCCAGCTCTACCCTATCACTTCCAGTCACATGCATCACCTCTAGGATCTTCTCAACTTCATCAATGAAGATCTGTGGATCCTCACCAACCTTCGACCCTAGAAATTCTTACGTATTCATGTGAACAAAGTCTCGAACCCTAGCTGCAGATGATCAACCATTAGTGTTTGTAGGAACTGTGGCCTGCTGATTGTTCTGATTAGCTACACTCTGAGCCAAGAACTGTATCACATTCTGAAATTGTGTATTTGTAACCTCATGGTTCGGGATAGGAGGAACGATGTTAGCATTGCGTGCATTAGCATTTAGTGTGTTAGCTCTACGAGGAGGCTTGATCTAGACGATGTATTATAATGGGGAAGTTGAATCATACCTCACGCATGATAACAATAGAAAAAAAGTGTAAGTTTTTCTTAAAACACTTTGTAGCCTCCCCCTCATAGGTGCGACATGCTTCACACTCATTAAAGGGACTTTAATTAGTGTGACTTTCAGACACCCTAGATGTAACACGGGACCTAGGATCACGAGTGACCCCAAGCTAACCTTGAGTCTAGCATATATCAAGCATACTCAAAATGACTAAGTAAAACATGTACTATGCAGAAGCTACAAACAGTTGATATCTGAAAATGGATAAAACCCAACTAGTGTGAATAGTAAAACATAACAAGAGTTTAGTGATAACTGGATCAACACTTACAACTGTACCTTAATCTACTACTATGTCTAAAAAGTCTGCCCCCCATCTAACTCTAAGAAAACTAAAACCTAGAATATAAAGATTAAAATAGAAAGCATGTTTATTGTCCTTAAAATATGAGGACTCACCACTGCAGCTGCTAAATGCGGACCGAGAATCGACCTATACGTGATCTGGATGCTGAGTTCATGAACATACATCATGGAATGATGTAGCGCAAAGTATATGTCAATACTTGGAATGTATTGAGCATGCAAGATATAACTATGTTAAGTTGAACAAAGTATATAAGGTTAACAATGAATAACTGGACAATGATATAATTTGAACAATGATATGGATATGTATTGAATTATAACTGAAAGATAAACTGAATGCAATGACCAAGTACTAATCATGAAGATAATATGTTGAACTGTATACTGAGGTAAATGTTGAAAACCTGGTCAATACACTAAGAGTATGATTGTGGAAGCTACAATTAACCAACATATACCACGTGACCTAAACGTGGAGCCTGATGTATATGCCCCATCGAGAGGACCCAATATACCTTGCCAATGGTATAAAGGCATAACTGTGGTATGATCACTAAACTGATGCCCGATCGAGGGGACTTATAACCCTACACGGACACATAGTTCTGAGATTTTGAGGGTACGTTGAACCCTAGTCCAACCTGAGGCTAAGTCTACACCCAACTAAATATTCATGAAGCTAAAATGCAGTAAATAGAATAGCTGAAAATACTGACAGGCTAACTGAGAGTGTAGCATTTATATACTACAAATATGATATGTGAAATCAAGAGCATGATTTTCTATCTAACTAACCTAGCAAGTATAAGTCATGAAGAGAAATTACACAAACTAGGGTTCTGAGTTTTATACAAAGAATTATGCAAAGTTTCCAACAAAACAAGATATTTCGATTAAGGATACTACAACAGCAAAATCACCAAGAATCTCCAAGGTTTTATAAGCCATATGTCTAAACAAGCTATGAATAGATAGAATCCAGGAACTAACTAAAATCTAGGGACCTAATGGGTGAAAGGAACCCACTAGTGGAATCGCACATACCTAGTGACGAAATCTACGGAGAAATCCTTTGGATTTTGGGGCTGTACTTTGAAGAACACTACTTCTTGTTTTTGAAAGAAAAAGTCACCTCTTTCTTTTCTTTTCATTCTAACTTGGATGAATTTTGGAGAATGAGGGTTCTGGGTATGTCTGACTAGATTATTAGGCTTAGACTCAGTAAACCGACATAGTTTAGGCATCAAACAACGTAGTTTAAGTGCCTAATGCATAGGGAAAAGGACCAAAACGACCCTAACTTAAAAAATGACAAAGGCCTTTCACAGTGGGACTGATGGGCCATCGTTTGAACCACTGCCCGTCAACTGGGTCATGGTTCATGGTCAACCTGACAGGCTTCAGTAAAACGAGCATAAATTTTTACTCCGAGCATGGATTTTAGCAAACTTGGTGGAGTTGGAAAGAGGATTCAATTATCTTTAATTTGATAGGTCATGGGCCACCTAATTCATTTTGTGCTAAAATATATGACCGTTTGAATTTGTCCCAAAAGCCATTTTCCTCTAAATAGTTATTGACCCTCACCTATGGTCTGTTGGTCCAACCACGGACAGTACTGATCGGACGTGGGTGGTATCATAGACGCCTAAGTAGGGAATCCAACAACGGGATCCCATTTACGATTCGTGGTCTATTACGTGGTCCGTAGTGGCTTTCATTGGTCTGGACACCAGATCCTGGAAAGCTACATTTTTTCCATCTTCTCGAATCTGAGGTGTTACATACGCCCTTTATGTTTGGCGATCAACTATGTATAGTTTGCACTTCTTTTTGAAATTTTTGGCTATTCTTTCAAACATCAATCCTTGTCTTGTCCATTTGCCTTCATAGTTGTAAATTATCAACATTTTACCATAATAGACCAAAATTAGGCATTACTAATTATTGAGCTAAATAGACCTCAAATGAGTGCAAATCTACTACTCATCACTCTATCACTTCTTGGGAAGAGTTGAATGAAGCCTTTTTAAGAGATATTTTCACCCCTCAAAGATGGTGAAACTTCGAACCCAAAACCAAAATTTCAAGAAAATTGGATTTTATGTTGCAATACTTCTATTACGGCTTTGATTCAGTCAATAAAGGTGTGGGTGATCAGCTAGTCCAAGAAAGATTAATGAGGTAACTGTATGAATTAGCACCTTTATTTCTAGATGACGTCACCAAATTTAACCAGGCATGGAATACTAGAGAATAGCAAGTGTCTACTCTAAAATGGAGCATAAACAAAGAACAAGTCAAAAAGGACAATGAACAAGGTGAAAACATAGCCAAAATAATGACCCAACTTGATTTGTTGTGTAAACATGTCATGGGAGGTGGAATTAAATCACTGAATACAGTTGGAACTAATAGTGGGTAATGCCCGAATGATGCCATAGTTGAGGCATTACATAATGAAGAAGTTTAATATTTGGGAAACCAAATAGAGGGTTCTCACCCAAATTTCTAATGACAAGGTCGGAGCTAAGGTTGGAACAAAGAGCGAGATAATGGTTGGATAGATTGGAGAGGTAGAAATTGGAGAGATAGGGAGGCTAACAGAGATAGATATGTTCCTCCCCTTGATTGTCAATGACCAAAGGGCCCAGTTGGGCTAGAAGGAAACTAAATTGAGGAAATGCTCACTATGAACACCTAATTTTTTACCAAACCTAAAGTTTTACGCCTTTTAATATTAAAGTATTTATTTTAGATCTTAATTAGAATTTTTTTTGTTTTAATCTTATTTTCGTTAGTTCATTTTAAAATATTTGAAAAATAAAAAATAGAGTTGCATTATTCATTTAATTTTTGTTTTAAAAAAAAAATAAAAAAAATATGTTTCCTTTAATATTAATGTATCAAATAAGCTAGTATTTATTAATTATAGTTTATTATTATTATCTAGTTCATTTTTTATTAGTTTTAAAAAAAGTAAAATTATATTATATTATATTATATTATATTATATTCATAGGAACTTTCATGGTAATATGAGATTGATGTGAAGTATATACGACATAGATATGTTTTTTAACATGGATCTAGGAGAAGTAAGTACTAAAACTACTAGATTGGAAGAGGTAGATATACCTCAGAACCTTGATTTGTTAAACAAATGGATTATTCCTAAAGTTGATATTAAAACTATTTATGATTATGGTTGGTTTGATAGAATATCTCATAAACAATTAATAAAACCTACTGAGCAATCTTTGGCATTAAATTCATCTGAACAGACTATTCATTTATTAAATAAATGAGATATCGATTTATATAAAAATCAATATAATTTCTTGCATATTGGCATGGTTCAAATTGCTTTTAAACCATTAACTCTTAAAAGGTTACCTGAGATATTTTTAGCTGCTCTTCGTGATGCTAGAAATTTAAATTTTAGACAATTTTTGATGGGTTCGATTGAGTCCACTATGGCATATGGTCTTGTATATTTTGATACTCAGCCTAATTTGCAATTATCTTTAACTGATGTTAATATTCTTGATGCTTTAACATTAAATGTTAAAACGCATGGTTATAATTATGCACCTGGATCTGAATTAATATGTTTATCATATAGAATTTATTTTAAATTGCTATCTACATTAAACCCGAAATGTAAGTTATATGATACTTCTGATTAGACTATTTTAGTACAAACTAATTTTGTTAAATCTAAGGTCACTACTAGAAGACCTATAAAATGGGAAGAAATTAATTTTCCAACAACTTGGACACTGGATTCTGTTATATCCCTAAGTCAGATAACAAATGTTGTCACTAATTCTGAGTATTCTCATATTACACAAAATCTTGATGGTAGGATTTGCATTCAGTTTGATGATAAAAGTGTTCCATATAGTAGACATTCATTTTCTGATAGAAAATTGATCCTCGAACGAATATTGTTCAAGCTAATGATAATTCTTCTGATATTTCTAATAAGGATATTCCTTCTGTATCTGAAATGAATTTTGATCCTAATAAAACTTAATGATGAATGTACACCAGATAGATTTTAGTCCAGGTTCACTGGCAAGAGAGTACATTCAGAAAGAATTTTCGAGTAATAAATGGAACCGGTTAAAAACATAGTTTTTTGACACTTATAGTTCTAGTGATTTGAATAATATTTCTCAAGAACTTTATGAAAATTGTGCTCTACATAATCAAATTTTGTATTTTGTACCTTGGTTCATAATCACTTATTTAACTTTATACATCAACATTCTTGAACGATCTTATAAAGATGGAACTGGTAATATTATTAAGACTGTCTATCCACCTCTGTCATCTTTTATTTTACCAAATAATACATGTATCACTTTTACTGCCTTTCAAAAATTTATTAAAGACGATGTTGCGGCGGCCAACATCAATTAAATAAATAATTTAATTTCTCAAAATAATTATTTGGGTCTTTATGTTAAAGTTTTGGGTTAACGTGTTAGTTCTCTTGACAAAAAAAATGGATGAATTAACTGCTTTAGTAATCCAACTAAAAAATGATATAAAGACTTCTGATATTGCCTCTACTTCTAAAATTAATTCAGAAGTTCAAATTGTTTCTACTCAAGTGCAAAGGGCCCCTGAGAATAAGGATTTTAAATTTAAATCATTAAATGATTTGGAAGAACTTCTTGATAAAATAATTTTGCGGATGAAATGGAAAATACTTTTGATTTTAAAAATCATGTTTCTTCAGAATTTAATAAACTTCGTGGATATCCTAAAAAGAATAGTAATACTAAGTATGCCCATAAACCAAGCATGCATACCTATTATTATCTCAGACCAACTCCTCAAGATGTGTTAATAGAGGAACGAGACTGGAATCAGACTAATACCTCTTATAGTGGGTCTGAAATCTATGAATGGAATCTTGATGGTTTGACTGATAGACGATTAACTATTCTTGTTCATAGAATGCTTATGTATGCAACTATTTGTAAAAGTGTTAAAAATACAGATAGAAATATTTGTAAAATGATTATTGCAGGTTTTACTGGCCAACTCAGAGGTTGGTGGGATAATTATATGAGTATTGAGCAAAAAGCAGCAGTGATAAATGTTATTGTTGATAATGAAGGCATTGATAACTTAGGCATGGCTCTAGTAAAAAATATAGAAGACGTTGTTTATACTTTAGTTTTGACCATTTTAGAACACTTTAATGGTAGATTTATCAATCAGTATGAGACTGTTCGAACCTTATTAAATGGTCTACGCTGTAAAACCTTAGGTGATTTTAGATGGTATAAAGATACTTACATGAGTAGGGTGATGGAATTGCCCGAAAATAAGTATGAACATTAGAAAGCTAAGTTTATAGATGGTCTTCCCCCTTTATTTGCCGAAAGAGTTAGGAAAGCTCTGCGAAATAATCATGGTGAAATTCTTTATAAGGATTATACTTATGGTATGCTGATAGGAGTTTGCACTCAAGAAGGATTAAATTTGTGTAATGAATTAAAATTATCTAGACAACTTAAGATGGATAAGCTTAAAGAAAGATCTCAGTTAGGAGACTTTTGTACCCACTTCGGTTTACCTAATACTTCTGCTTATAGCAAGAAAAAGAAATATAAGGATTCTAAATATTCCAACCCTGATAAACCTTATAAGAAAAAGAGGTCTAGATATAGATCTAAGGAAGAGCGCGATGCTAGAAAAGATTTTCGTAAGTCTAATATATTTACCAAAAATAGGTCTAATCGTGATCTCGCTAAAATCAAATGCTATAGATGTGGAAATTTCGGTCACATAGCACCAAATTGTAAGCTTGAAAAGCTGAAAACCATAGAACTTGATGAAGGAATTCATGATAAGATTTATAGTTTGTTCTATACTTATGGTTCTGAGTCTGATTATGATTCTAATTCAGGTTCTAAAGAAGAAGTTGATTTGCTTGATATATCTGATAGTAATCAGCATGATAAAATGAATATTTGAAATACATGTCATGGTGATATATGTTCTTGTGAAAATGATGAATTTTATAAATTGCAATCTCAATTTCAAGATTTAAATGTAAATACTATTACATCTGATAATGTGATAGAACTGTTAAAAGAAGTCACTGATAATGATCTTCGAGAAAAAATTATTCATTTAGCTGCAAATAATATGCTAGTTCAAGTTCTTCAAAAAATCGAAAAAACAAAAAAAATGATCTTGAATTTGAATATGCTGCACCTTATTCATTTTCTGAATTAATAACAGACTTAATAAACAGACTACTCCTACAAGATATTCTTCCTTTGATGATTTGAAAGATGAAATTGAAAATTAAAAAAATGAGATTAAATGTATTAAACAAAATCAAATGATTTGTGATCTTAGACTTACTCAGATAGAAACAGTTAATAACAAAGGAAAAAATATTGTTGAAGAAAATACTCTTGCAAAGCTTATTAATCTTGATCCTAGACAAGGTATGATTTTAGGAATGATACAAATAGTTACTGCTCATAAATGGTATATTAAATGCACCATCTTGATTGATAATAGTTTTTTAATAACTGATATTGCTATGATTGATAGTGGAGCCGATGTTAGTTGTATTCAAGAAGGTCTTGTACCTACTAAATATTTTGAAAAAATAACTCATATGGTTAAATCTGCTTCTGGACATGCTTTAGATATAGAGTATAAATTACCTAATACATGTATTTGCCAAAATAAAGTTTGCATTCCGCATTTCTTTTTCTTGGTTAAAAATCAGTTATACCCTCCAATTATACTAGAACCCCCTTTATAAATGTTATTTATCCATTTACTAGCATAACTGCTAAAGGATTTACTGCTACTTATGAAAATAGAAATATAAATTATACTTTTATCACTGACCCTATTTCTCATGATATTAATGCTTGGATTAATATGAAACAAAGGCATGTTGATTCTTTGCAACTAGAATTATTTAGTATAAATATATTTGATACTTTGAAATCCACTAAAGTACAGAAAAAAATAAAATTAATTTCTGAACAAATTGCTATTGATATTTGTGTCGATCATCCTAGTGCTTTTTGGAATCAAAAAAAGTATATTGTTACTCTTCCATATGAAGATGAATTTTCTGAGAATGATATTCCTACTAAATCTCATCCTTGTCAGATGAACACCGAATTGGTAGAATTCTGCAAAAAAGAAATTGATAATTTGTTACAAAAGAGTTTAATAAAACCTTCAAAATCACCTTGGTCTTGCACTGCGTTTTATGTTAGTAATGTTGTTGAAAAGGAACGTGGTATTCCTAGATTGGTTATAAATTATAAACCTTTAAATAAATTCTGAAAATGGATAAGATATCCTATCCCCAATAAAAGAGATTTGCTTTCAAGATTATATGATGCTAATATATTTTTCAAATTTGATTTAAAATCTGGTTATTGACAAATTCAGTTATTTAAAGAACATACTTATAGAACTGCTTTTAATGTCCCTTTAGACAATAAGAATGGAATGTTATGCCTTTTGGATTAAGAAATGCTCCTTCTGAATTTCAGAAAATAATGAATGATATTTTTAATCCTTATTTGGATTATATAATTGTTTACATTGATGATATATTAGTATTCTCTAAAACATTTGAAACACACATCAAGCATCTTGACATCTTTAAGAAAATTGTTATACAAAATGATTTAATTATATCCAAATTGAAAATGAGTTTGTTTCAAACAAATGTTAGATTTTTAGGACATAATATATGTCAGGGTAAGATTACTCCGATTCAACGATCTATTGATTTTGCATCTAAATTTCTGGATGTTATTACTGACAGAACTCAGTTACAAAGATTTTTGGGAAGCTTAAACTATGTATCCCCATTTTATAAAAATCATTCTCGTGATTTAGCCCCTTTATATGATACACTAAAAAGGATTATAAACAACCTTGGACTGAAAGTCACACTAGTCTTGTCAAAAATATTAAGCAAGGAGTTAAATTTCTTCCTTGTTTAACTCTTGCTAATCCTGTATGGCAAAAGATTATTGAAACTAATGCTTCTAATATTAGTTACGGAGGAATATCAAAACAGATTAATCCTAATGATAAAAGTGAATATTTGATTAGATTTCACTCAAGAAAATGGATTGAAGCTCAGAAAATATATGCTAATGTGGCTCATGAAATGTTAACAATAGTCAAATGTGTTTTAAGATTTCAAGATGATTTATATAATCAAAAGTTTTTGATAAAACGGATGCTCAATCTGTTAAATACATGTTTAACAAATATTTTAAACATGATGCTTCAAAATTGATATTTGCTAGGTGGCAGGCCCAATTAGCTCCTTTCGATTTCGAGATTCAATAGAAAAAGGGAAGTGATAATTCTCTTCCAGATTTTCTGTCTCGAGAATATTTAAGTTCATCATGAGGTTTTATACAGTTTTTATTGATGAAAAAACGTTAATTACTATTTTAAAGGTAATTCCACTTAATGAAGACTTGCAGGAATTTATAATATGTAAAATTATTAATGATATTATTAGAGAAGATTTATCTATATATGATTATGAAGAGTATATCCCCAAGGATATCGCTAGTGATAATTATTACAGTGATTATTACGATATATCTGAATAAAGCAAAATGTTATGTGTGCAGGATGGACCCTCCTTGGATTACCAAGGGCAGAGGTAAAAGTAATAATACAAGGGAAAGATCATCCCAGGGATCATCCTACGGATCCTCTTAACTCCCCAGTTATACAAATGGAAAGAAAGAGTTTGATAAATTCAGAGGTCTTTCAAAGTGAGTCTTCATCTTCAATACATCTGGAAGATATTCCAGAAAAAGAAGGGTAGAAGTGTATTCACCATGGTTTAGATTCATCTTGTGTGATGGATGTAAAAGCTTAATTGATGACTTGCTCCAGCAGCTTAAGTGATGACTTGCTCCGGCCTTAGAATTGAAAGAAGTGATGCTTAGAAGAGTTTATATAGGCTTGCTCCCAAGGGGGAGATAATGTGCTTAGATAGCAAGGTCGTTGAGTGTCCTTAATGTTCATGAGTTAGGTTTGCTTGAAATTTTAATCTTGAGAAGTGTTAGTAAGGTTGCTTGTGAGCTATAGTTTCTTAATGAGAACTTCTCTAATTTAGAAGTACCGGTAGAGGTCTTAGACCGGCAAGTTAAGAAATAGAAGAACAAGGAAGTTGTTCCATAAAGTGGTAAGGAGTGTTCTTTAGTAAGGAATTTGGTTAAGAGTGTTACTTGGGAGGCCAAGGGCCAATGAGATGTCCCGATGTCCTCATCCTTTTCCTTCTACTCCTATTCTAGCTTGAGATGATAGGTTCCTCTTGATTTGATTTTATATGAAGTCATATGTGAATTGTATGTTTCCATGATCTTCTTATGTGATGCATGTTCATGAAGATGCTTAGGTCTTGTTAGAAATGACTTATATGCATTGTTTTCCTCATGTTGTAGTGCATTTGAGTAAATTTGTATATAGACTTAATGAGATGATTATATGAGCATGCCTTAGTTTTGGTGTTGAAAGATTCCTCCTTGAATAAATGTTTTTGAATGCATTTAGGCTCCATGAGTGTGTGTTGAGCATGTTTTAGCTAGGAGATGTTAGTTTCTCCTTGAAAATGAGTAGATATAGAATTTCATGGATTTTGGGTTTGGTAGAAGTAGTTCTTACTCCCTTGTGTTGCATTGAATGTGTTTAGCTTGGAGTTGAAGTTTTCTTCCTTGGTTGTGTGCATTTAGATGTAGTGCATGCATGATGGTATGTTAGCTTAGAGTTGTGACTTTAAGAAGTGTTTAGAATCGTCATTCGAGGACGAATGTTCCCAAGCGGGAGATATTGTAATCCCCCGAAAACTAGCAAGTTGAACTAGAGAGTTCGAGAGCCTTGTATGGGAGTTTTGGAGTTTTGTATGAGGGTTAAGCTCATAAAAATGATTCACGTACTTAGAATGAGGGTTTCAGGGGTTGAACGTCAAGGCACGACTCCCCAAGGACCAACTAAAGGGGTCCTTGAGGAAGACCCCAAAACAGTCCCCAAACCTGCCAATTTTAGTGAGCTACAGATGGCACCTATGCAGCGTAGGTCCATCCACGCTCCGTAGCTCCAAGTCGTGGGTCAAGGTTTGTAAGTTACTGCAACTCTAAGCCACAGTCCAGCACCTAAAAAGGTACAGTACTGATCGTGGACCCACCCATGGTCCATGGGTGGGTGGCTCGTGAGTGGGGACAGTTTTTAAGTTTAGTTTTAGTTAGGGGTTTAGGGAATTAATTAAGTAATTAGTTAGGGGATAGGGAGGTCGGTTAATTAGTTAATAACCCACCTATAAATACCTAATAAGACCCTAAACTAACTCAATTAACTCATTCATCTAAGAACCCACTTCCTCTCAAGAAAATTCTCTCTCTAGAAGCACAGAAGAAGAAGAAGAAGAAGAAGAAGAAGAAGAAGAAGAAAAGGAACCTAGGTCGAAATTAACCATGGAAGCAAGATTTCTTTACGGCTTTGAATCAAGGTATGTTTAGCTTATTCATCAATGGGTTCTTCCACCCATAGATTCCCCTAGTTCTTCCCCAATTTGTGAAGAAGAACCCCAATCTAAAGTTAGGGTTACTTCCAATGTGTTGGTTTAGTTTGGGTATGAGTCTAATTAGTTGGATAATACTTGTTTATGGTTAATTTAGTGTTGATTCATGATATTATGATTAATTTATGTGAATTCCTTGGTTAACCCTAGTCTAAGTTGATGAAATCAAAGTATGTGGGTTTATGCCTTGTGAAGAGAAATTGATGATTCTTGATAGATCTTCTAGAATTGTTATCATGTATAGAAATTGTTCATGAGTAGGAACATGAAATAATGAATTTAACTAGATTAATGAATGTATGATAATATCATGAATAATAGTGATTGAATTTGGGACTTTATGATGAAATATGAATAGGATTGCCTATAATTAGGGCTTGTGACTAATATGTCTTGTGATCTAGACTAATATGATGATTATAGAGTAAAGCTTGAAATCAAAGATGATGATCACTAGGGCTTCTTGAGTAAGTCTAATATGAATAGATAACTTGCATATAATTCGTACACTAATGGATAGGGTCGTTGTGAAAGGCTTTCATCCTCATCATTACCTAATACTACATGAATGCTTGTATATAGAATGTGAAAGGTCTTCTCACATAGAATGATTCTAGATTGAAAGGTTAATAACCTAAAATGAATCAAAGCTTGTTAGTCTAGAATAACTTGAAATTGTGACATATGTTCCGTTCATGTATAGCTTGGCTTAGTAGGATAAGACCAAGATTGATAGCTTAGGATTGAGGATCTATACTCTCCTAAGGGATAGCTTGACTTGGCATTTAAAAATGCATCTCATGGTAGCATGAGTTAGATGTAGTCATGGTAGCCTAGGATTGAGGATTTATACTCTCCTATGGATAGCTTGAACTAGCATTGTAAAATGCTTTCATGGTAGCTTTATTTGGTTAGGCAAAGACCATTTCATGGTAGCTTTAGGATTGAGGACATATACTCTCCTAATGGTAGCTTAGGATTGAGATTTATACTCTCCTAAGGATAGCCTACATTAGCATCTTGGTGTGCTTGTAAGGGTAGTTTGACTATACATTGTAAGATGCATTTCAAAATAGCTTAGGATTGATGGCTTATAATCTCCTAAGGGTAGCTTAGGATTGAGGATCCATACTCTCCTAAGGGTAGCTTGAATGTGCATTATAAGATGCATTTCAAGGGTAGCTTGACTTAGGGTTAGTCATAGTAGCTTAGGATTGAGGACTCATACTTTCCTAAGGGTAGCCTAGGATTGAGAATCACACTCTCATAAGGATAGCTTGCAATAGTATCATAGTATATTTGCAAGGGTAGCATGACTTAGTTGGTCTAGGACTATTTCATGGTAGCTAGGATAGGACACTTGTACCTTTCCTAGAGTAGCTTAGACTTGCATGTTAGTGTGTCTTCCAAGGTAGTTAGCTTAGTCTAATATAGTTAGGTTAGTAAGATGATAGCATAGTGTAGCCTATTAGGGGCTTATTCCTTGGTAGCCTTGAATTGAGAAATAGAGTTCATTCATGGGTTGTGACTTGCCTAGTACTAAATAGAGAAGTACATTATGAATAGAGGCAAATAGTCAAGAGGGATTAGTCCCTAACTAGTGAGCATTCATGATAGTCTAAAGGGGTACTTAGTGTGGATAGTAGTATAGGATGCTATCCACACATGGTACAAGTATGACTTGAGGCTAGTTGTGAAGGGTTTTCTTATATAGTGTAGTTTAGCTTGGGTTGTTGCCATAGTTGCCTTCCATGATATGATTGACTTAAGATGAAAGTTCCTTGTCAATATGAAGTAGCTCTAGAATGATACTATGAATAAGAAGCATGAAAAGGGTGACTTCAAGGATATGCTTAGTGTGCGTGGTAGTATGGGATGCCATACATGCATTGCACAAGTGTGCTTTGAGGTTACTTAGGAGTATAGTGCTCTTATGACATGAATACCTAGGTCTTGACTATGAATGTGGACTATTCCCAAGAATGACCAAAGAGAGTACTTAGCTTGGATGGTATTATGGGATGCTATTCTTGCCTTGCACAAGTATGCTTTGAGGTGGCTTGTGAAATATTTCTCTTGTAATATGAAAGACTAAAGGTTGAAGTATGTAAATATGAAAGTCTAAGTAAAGACTATGCCATGAACATGATGTATCTCCTATACTCATTTACTATGTCTCATGTTGACTTATGATTATATGATGTTTATGTTGGAGATTATGCTATGATTATGTTATTATCTCTTATGCTTATGTCTTATGTTGACTAACAATTTTGAGATGCTTTTATGATGTTGCTACATTTTGTACTAACGCATTCTTTGCCTACATTCTAATCAAATGTAGGGTATCGGAGATTGAGTTCCTTTGGAGGCTAGGTTTCTAAGGAGCAAGAAGAATTGAAGATTTGGTGAGTCCTCATAGCTTCAATGACAAACCCATTATTTCCTTTATGTCATTTCATTATGTTTTAGACTTTGTATGGGATGCGTCCAAGGTGTTTTATTCAAGAGTTTAATAGATGGTTTGAGACAAAAGTTTAGTAAAGACTTCCGATTGCTTTATCAAAATGACTTCAATTGTAAAAAGTTTTAAAGTTTCCGTATTTTCTATTATCTTATGTTCATGATATGCTAAGGGCTTGTATGAGACCCCTTCGGGGTCAAGTACGCTATGCTATTTCTAGGGTATACCCCTGGATCGTGACACAAATGGGTAGTCTTGCTGGATCTCTGAATGTGCGGGTGTCTAGGGTCAAGGAAGAGTTTCCCAAGTTTGTTTGAGATAATCATTGAGAAGGTTGTAGAGCCGTTAAAAGACAGGTTGACCCATTGTGAGGAGTTCATTCAGTCACAAGGGGTAAGGTTGGATAACCTCACTACTCGATTAGAGGCCCGAGAGAAGGCCAAGGGTAGTTCGGTTGTGCTTGATACCATGAAAGGTCAACTTGCCACCTTGCAAATAGATGTAGACCAGCTGAGGTCTATTTCCATTTCGATACTATGGGGCGATGTTCCAGAATATAATGTGCTAGCCTCTATGCCACCGACTATGCCTAATAGTGAGCCCTCTCTGAGTGTGCATCTAAGTGGGATAGTTGAGAGAGATGTAGTTGTCAATATTGATGAAGAGGATGAGGATGCGAGGTCCAACGATGATTCGGCTGAGGAGACTAACGAGGATGAGTTGAGGAGAAAGGATGATGATAATGGGATTGTACGGACACTTACCAAGTTGTAGGACACAAAGAAGGTGATTGTTGAGGCTACTTTAGAGATATCTCTTCAAAAGACCTCTGTAGTGAGCACAAGTTGAGTTTTTTTAGACTCCACCATTCCTCCCAGTGATGTGTCGGGCACTAATGCCCCGGATGATGCCACCCTCCCGCTAGTAGAACTTGAAAGGCATGGCCTATCAAGGGGGACATTTTCATTCTTCCTCCCGTACTCTCTACTTTTCCATTGAGGACACTACACTATACTTTTTGGTCAGGTGAGGGCACTTGTGCCAATATTCTCCTTTTTTATTTGTATCTGTTCTTTTTAGTTTTAGATGATATAGTATTTTGTTTGTGGTTATATTACAGTGTTTTGATTTGTTTGGTTAATCTCTTTTGGTCTCTTTTGTTTTCTCTCAAATTATCACCTACCCCAATGAGTTTGGGAATCGTGAAAAGGCTTGAGTTCTCATTCATAACAATTCAAGGATCATTGTTCAATATCAATGTCTTGAACAGTACTCATGATGAGAATAGTGTAATTTGATGGTGTTGCTAGAAAGAAATCGATGTGGTTGCACTTTTGAACAATCCTTTTGAATATTGTATTTTGATGTGAACCTTGCAATGAACATCACACGTAAGTTCTTGATATTTTTGAGCTGTGAGAAATGATTGTATTTGAAGTTCCATATGTGGTGAGATCTTACGTGGAAGCGTTTTTGTGGAATCCAAAAAATTTCATTGTTAGTCTAATTGTCTTAACCTTGGTAAGTGTAAGGCATGATCTTGGGAAAATATTATGAGAGGGAACCGAAAGTTCCATATCCTTTGTGACTACGTTGTGAGGGTGTTCATCCATTTTGACACAATTCAAGCCTAAATCATTTGTTGACAACCATACATATTGAAACCTCTTAAGCCAAATTGTCCCTAACTTCTCACACAAAAATCCTTTTTGAAGAATTGGTATGTTCGAAAATCCAACTTAAGCCAAAATCCTAAGTTGGGGTGTGGAACGAAATGAGGAATGAAAGTCAAATGAAAGTCAAAGGAAGATGAAATAAGACTCAACTTTGATGTTTATTACAAAAAGAAGGAACCCCTCCTTATAAGAAATGTGTGATGAACAACTTTTGAAAAATTGAAGTGAAAAAGAAAGTTTAATGAAATAAAAGGGGTATTCCAAATAAAGTGATTGACAAATCAAAGTTTGAGTTCTCATATGAAAAAAAAAAGAATGAAATGAACTTGAAAAAATGTGAAGATGATTGCAACAATGCTTTGAAATGGTGAAGTTACTAAGACAAATTGACCATTCCTTAACCCTTAGCCCCATTACAAGCCTAAAAGACCCTTGAGATCTTGCATGAACTGGGTTGTGTGATGATTGGAAAATATGGGAAAACCTATGGAATGCTTACATATATTTTTCTTTTGAGAGAGCAAGAGTTGTATTGATTCCTTAATTCTTTATTGATTTGCTTTATGATAGAATGGAATCGTTCTTGATGTGAGGGCACTTGAATGCATTTATTGAAATACGGTCTTGAATTAGAAAAGAAGCTACAACGAGCTTGAGATTGTGTTGAGTCCGGCTAGTCATCATTTGAAGATTCTTGATCATGATTGAGTGTAACATGTTGTTGAGAGTAGTCTTATATTGGCACTTGCATGTTAGCTCTATTAAGTACGGTTGTAGACACCCTTGTTGAGCTAATTATGTCTTGATTTACTTGAGGAAAAGCAAAAGTTTAAGTTGTGGGTATTGATTAGGGTAGATTTACACTAATTTGAGGACAATTTAGCTCAACAATTAGTGTTATCAATGCCTAATTATGTCATATCTAATGATATTTTGATGATTTACATCTATGAAAGCTATAAGACAAGGCAAGGATGAATGTTTGAAAAAGAACAATGTTGATCCCCAAACAAGAAAGGCGGATAGCCTAATGGGTTTGACCTCTCCCAAATTGACAGTGCACAACACTTGCATTAATTGAGGGAGGTCGGCAAACACCTAATGGAAGGACAATTCGTCGAAAGTGAAAGGTGAATATGTTGCCCATCACTGAAGGCAACAATGTAAAGAGAAAAAGTGAAGGCTTGAAAGGTGAAAAAGGTTGTACTCGGTGATACGCCGAATGTGAAAGGCAGACTCGAATGAGCTCACTGACTGAGGTTCAAACACCTGAAGCCTAGAGCAAAAGAAAGGCAAGCTAAAAAGCAGAGGGCGATTCACCTAACATGATCAGTGAGCCCGACTAACATCACTCAATGGGTCACGTAATGAGTTTTAAGCCAAAATTTTGGGAAATTATAAATAACCTAAAGGAGAGAAAAAAAATAAGATAAAAGATAGTTCATGCATGAGAAGAATTGAAGGAGAAGATATTTAAGAGAAAAAAACACTTTACCTTGTGAAGAACATTTTCTAGTTTTTGGAGTTTTTCAACTTTGTTCTTGAAATCGATAAATTGAAGTTGAATTCAAAGTGGTTTGCTTGTAATTATTTAATTTCTTGTTAACCATGGTGGCTTTCATGAATGGTGTAATTTCTTTGCTTTTGTGATGGGTTGCTAAAACCTCAAGATCTAGGAGTGCAATTATGGGGTTTGGTGTTGATTTCATGTTGTGGGTATTATGTTATGCTCTGTTTTGCTGTTGTATCATACATTAATTTATAATTTCATTGCTTTTTGTGATGGGTGGCTAAAACCCCACGATCTAGGGGTGCAAATGGGGTTGGGTGTTGATTTCATGTAGTGGGTATAATGTTATGCTCTGTATTGCTCTTGTTTCATACATTAATTTGGGCTAATTAGCATAATGTCAACTTATGTGTTAAGATTGCAAAATGAATTCCTACTTTTGATCTCCGGTCAATGCTCGAAACAAATTTATTAGAGTGGGTAATTAGTTCGATACTAGCTATTTAGGTTTGATATCTATAACTTCCTTGAAATAGAGGTTATGGGTCGGATTTGTTTGCCCTATTTCTGTATCGAAAGAGAGAATAAAGTAAGGTATTGGGTTGTTTAGTATAGCAAATTAATGAGACCGAAAGGATCTTCTATGAAATGATGTTATGAGATCGAAAGAAGATTAGTGTCACTGAAGATGACCCAACCTATTCATGAATGTTCATCACTATAGAGCAACACAATCACCCCTCTACTTGTTGGGTACCTTGTCTCTACTCTAGGTTTTGTGTTGATTCTTCTTTTAGACTTTTGCCATTATCATTCAACTTCTTCCCACTATGCAATGATACAACCTTCAAATCTTTCGGATTCCTCACGACCTCACTGTGTAGAGTTCAAAGAGCTCTTTTGGAAATTTGATTTGCACTCTGACCCAACTTTTTCTCCAAATTGCAGATAGAGGCACTCTGATTTTAAAATTTCTCATCTACCTTAGTGATGAAACTTTTCAGCATCTTTTCTGAGATTGGTTCCTTTGTTGTTCCTGCTGAGGTTGTTGAGGCTGATATTGTTGCCATTGGTGTTTTTGGTAGACCTGAGGTGTTTTTCCTTGTACTCTCACACTATTTTGTTGTCACACATTCAAAATGACATTTGGTTAACTCCATGTGAACCCAGGATGCCTTTGCCTAATTGCATTGAAATGTTTTCCTCCTTGATAGTTTCCTTTATTAAAATTTCCAACAACATTAACCTCTTCTTCTGCTAATGGCCCTTGTTGACATTCATAAGTAGTATGCACACCTACACAAAAATCACACATTAGTGATTATGTTATTTGAGTCTAGACTATAGTCAACTGTGTCACATTCTTCGCAATTTGTTCCTGCAAAGTAGTGTAAGTATCAACTTGGTGCACCCGTGCAATTTTCTTCCTTTCAGAATTCTCTACAACCTATTGATTAGCATTCTCCACAAGTTCATTCAGGATTTCAATTGCTTCTTCGACTATCTTTTGCATGATCGATCCTCCCACTATATCACTTAATATCCTCCATGACACATGAGAACCCTTCTGACAAATTCGTCAGCTACAACCAAGCATCGATTCCATTATATGGACATTTCCCCAACAATTCCTTAAACATTTCCCATGCACATCAAAAACCATTTTTTATTCTAATTGACCAAAATTGTTGATCTTCTTCTTTATTCTGGTTATTTTCACCAGTGAGAAACTGTAAAACCTCGAATTTTGAAAAGGGAATAGGTGCTATGAATTTTTGCTATTGGTTCAGGTCTACGAGACTAGTCTATGGTTCATCAAAATTTCTATGGGTCAAGGACTAGTCTCGTAGGAATGGGAAAATATTTTTTGAAAATATAGTCCTAGTACCTCATCCTACGGATGACCAATACGGTCCGTCGAGTGATCTATGAGTTGCAGATGGGTTCCGTGAAAACAATCCAGACTTAGTAAAAATTTTAGGGTTAAAGTTAAGTTCTACGATTAGGGTCTACGTATTGTAGAAAGCCCTACAGACCGTAGAAGGGTCCCATCAAAAGCTGGGTGATTTTAGGTCCGAGTACTTAGTCTACGATTGACTAGTACGGATCATAGAAAGTTGCTACAGTCTGTAGGTTGGACCCATAAACCAATCTGGCAATTAATTCTTAGGAGCTTTTATTACATTTCCTAAATGTTTTAAGCCTGTACTATGTCGTTTTGGCCTCTATCCTAAGTTCTATATAAAGACTTCAAGTCCTAAATCTACTGACTTTAAACCCATTCTCCTATGTCCCCAAGACCCAACCAACTTCATTCTCCCAAATTCCCAGTAGACCTAAGGAAGAAAAAGAAGTTAGGGTTCACTCCAAGGTCTTCAAATCACCATTCATCTGGTTCTTCAAGTAGAAAGGTATGTGGGTAATACCAATGTAGTCCATTCCTCCATGGGGATATAAAGCTCAAACTACTATTCAAAACCAATTATAAGAGTAAGCGATCGTGATCAATAAAAATACCCAACTATGAGTCGGGGTCAAATCCCATATAGAATGGTATATCGTGAAAATTTTTATCAAGAAATTTGGATTGTAAATTCACTCATTTGTAATAGTAAGAAAGTGAGTGGATGATTCCACCAAATTTAAGAAAAAGGGATAGTTATCAATCGTCACAATTGAACTAAAATTTTGGGAAAATTAAATAAGTAACAAGTAATCTAGGAGTTCAGGGATCGGAAATCGATGTCACATAGGGGTAATTGTGTTCCTATATAGTGATGAACATTCATGGATAGGGTGGGTCATCTTAAATGACACCAATCTTCTCTTGATCTCTTAATATCAATTCATAGAATCTTCTTTCGGTCTCATCTACGTACAAAAACTAAACAATCCAATACCTAACTCTATTCTCTCTTTTGATGCAAAAATAGGGCAAAGAGATCCAACCCATAACCTCTATTTCCAAGCAAGTTACAGACACCAAAATTATATTGCTAGTATCAAACTACTTACCCACTCAAATAAATCTCTTTCGAGCAATAATCAGAAATCGGAGATAGGAATTAAGTTTACAACCTTAACCCATTAGTTAACCACATGTTAATTAGCCCAAATCCATGTATGAACAGCAATACAAAGTATAACATAATACCCACTACATTAAATCACCACCCAACCCCATAAATTCACCCATAGCTACGCAACAATATCTAGTTCCCCATCAAGTTTACAATCTACCCACATGTTTTTCTACCCATGGGTACTCAGATTTCCTCCCAAATATCTCAAAGTATTGCTCAAATTGACAATTTGCACTTAAGAAATTCATCGCTCCATCTATCATTGGGAAAATTCATGAAATTGGGTGACCAATGGCTAATCAAACTTCACCCATGTAAAATTCAAGTAAGACCCACCAATATTCAAGAATCAATTTCAACAAATAACCAGCACACTAAATTTAAAAATTTAGGCCCAAGTTCAAACATTTAACTCATTGGAATAACTCAATAGCAATAATGTAGCATTATCCAATGGAATTAATTGATGACATGCATCATATCGCTTTATGCCCATACATAGAACACAATTTGTAGCTCAAATAATAAGATAAGAATCGAATACCAACCTCAAGTAGAAGTATACACTAGTAATTGAAGGAAAGTAGTGTTTGGGTCGACCTATCAAGCAAGACAACGTATTCTAAGTATGAAAAACTCATACACAAAGACTCTCACACTAAAATATTTGATTAAAAGTGAAGGGAAGAAGAGGATCTTAGAGATAGCAAAGGGTTTTTCTTTTTTAAAATAAAAAGACCCTTGGCCTTTTTATACTAGGCATGTTTGGTGGTCACGACTAACATCATCGAGTGCAAAATCATTGAATAGAGCTAAATCTCACCGAAGAGGTAAGAACGTATAACAAACCTAAAGGTTGATTTAGTGAAATTGATGGAGCCCACACAGTGTACATCGCCAGATTGCCGTTTGGAGTTCACAACACCTAAATTGACAGTACACTTTTTCACATTTTCCATCATAGAAGGCGGGAAAGAATGAGTCTACATAATGTCTTCAGAAGATCGCTTTTATGGTTACAGAATCGCCTTTTGTGTCCTTCGCAACACTTTGACTTTATTTCAACCTACACTCACAACACACGTTACTAAAAGCAATAAAATAAAAGTAAAAACTTGGGTTGCCTCCCAAGAAGTTCCTTATTTAACTTCATGGCACGACATAGTTCTGAATTCCTTAACAATCATTTTTGGGTTTAGGGATGGTGTCACTAGGCATTGTTTCCTTTTGCCTTAGATTGAGATGTATGAAGATCTGGCATATTTGAATCTCCAACTGGTTACCATTTGAGATTAAATAGATAAGTCATTTTTCACTTCTTTCAACACTTTGTTGGATCCTTCAACCTTGTTGAAGATCCTTGAAAGCATTTCCTCGGTTCCATTTCCTTGTAGGTCAGTTAGGTAATTTGATCGTGGACGATTGATGAGTCAGGGATTTCGACTCATTTAGGGCTTAATACTCAAAGTTTTAGTGTTCTGAATGCCTATTTTATGCTCTAAACTGATGTTAAAATGCTAATTTGCAGTAATGAAGGAAAAAGAGCAAGGCAAGGATATTACGGGCCAAAAAGGAGCAAACAAGCTGAAGAGGTTGAAGAAAAGCAAGGCTGGTACTCGTCGAAGCCACTCAGTGAGTCGCCAAGTGGACCTTCAGCTCGTCAAAAGTACCAGCAGGACAACCACTGGACAAGACCAACTCAGCGAGAAAATTGATAATTCAGCGACACGCTGAATGGATAGGTGATGTCGATCTCGATAGCCTAAAATTATAGAAAAGAGATAGTGAAAGGCCAAGACAAAAAGGCTATGAAAAGGAGCACTCGGCGTATTGCCAACAATGTTAGCGAAGCCCGACTTATTTCACCGAGTGACTCTGAAGCTAAAAATTTGGGAACGTATAAATGAAGTTTTCTAAAGAAGAAAAGCAATTCCCACATTGTCCAGTTCTGGGTTTTTTAGCCTAAACATTGTTTTTACACTTTTTGAGTAGAGATTTAGGGTTTGTTTGATTTCTAACTTGAATTTGAGCATTTGGAGACTGTTTGATCGTTGTCCAACCAGATGGAAAACAGAGTTGGTAACGATTTCTTGCCCTTTATCATATTTGGCTAAAACCCCCATTCTTGGGGGTATGATTATGTAGTTGAATGTTTCAATTAGCTTATGGGTGTTAATATTTACTGATTTTATTGGTGATTTGAAGTGGGTTCAATTAATAGTCTGTGTTTTAATTGATGAATTTTAGTTGCAAATGCAATTCTAGTTTAGTACTCTAAGCTTGCTTGAGAAAGAAGTATTAGAGTTAAAGTTATTAGTTGATGACTGTAGTGATTGTGTTGTTGCAGATTTAGCTTGAGAAAGGGGGTATGAATGCAATCCTATAAATCTAGCTTGAAAAAGTAGATGGATTGAGGTATTGGGCTATTAATTTGTGTTAGGCTTGTCGAGGTTTGAAAGAACACACTTGATTCATGACAGTTGATTGAGAAATGGCTATTGCACCTAAAGTCTAGCCTACCCACTAAGATTCAACAACTTTTAGTAAGTAATAATCACCCATTTTCGAAATTGGCATTCAATTGATCACACTCCCAAGAAATCCCCTCTACTTGTTTACTCCAGTTAATCATAATTGTTAATTGTTCACCCAAATCCCCCCATTTGACATTAATTGTCAATATCTTTTCATCTACTTTATTGTTGCAAAAATGTCTAAATCTACAAATGATTAGAGCACCATTTTACTTCGTAATTAAATTCTTTACCATACATGTAACACCCCATATCCTAGAAAACCAAAATGCAGACTTTTCAAAAGTTGCATGTACAACCCACAGACCGTAGGGTGACCCACGGTCTGTCTTGGTGATCCTTGATTCACCACCTCCAGCCCTTCCCAGAAAATTAGGTTAAGGGTAAACCTACGCCACAACCTACAGACCGTAGGTCAGACCACGGTCCGTGGGTCAGCCCCCAACTTCAGTCTCAGAACTCTCTAGAAAATTTGTCTAAGTCCAGACCTATGCCAGGACCTACGGACCTTAGGTCAGACCATGGTATGTGGTCCAGGGCTGTAGGTCAAACCCTCAGAAAACAAATCCTAGAACCCCAGCGATGGTGACTAGAATGGACCATCGGTCCACCCACGGTCTGTTAGTCTGGTCCGTCGGTGACCCCCGACAACTTTTAAGTCAGGGGTCGTTTGGTATTTTCCTTATGAATTGGAGCCCTAAACTACGTGGTTTTGGTAAGTTTTAGCCTAGTAAACTAATTACAACCTACCCTAGTCTTTTCAGTCACCAAAAGCGATCAAACTTAGAGCAAAATAAAGGAGAAGAAGTCGACCAGCCCTAAACAGATTTTCATCAGTTCCAGCCCCAAAATCAAAAGATTTCTCCTTGGAATTCGTCACCAGGTATGTGGGATTTCACTAATGGGTTCCTTTCACCCATTAGGTCCCTAATTTTCAGTCAGAATATTGATTCCCTTAAATATTATCTAGACCTAGGGTTTCTGAATGTTAGAAATTGTTATGTTTTAGCTGTTAGAATGATCCAAATCAGATTTATCATTTTGTTGCTTAGTTTCTTGTATGATATTCAGAACCCTTATTGTATATATTCATTTAGTCCATGAATTGTACATGCTATGTTAGATTATTCAGATATACATGCTTTAGTTTACGAATGTCACATTATCAGTCATAATTGTTGCATTCTCAGAGTTTGCATGTCAGTAATTGGCTATCCCGTACTTCAACATTTCAGTCATAATGTTACTTAGACACATTCTAATTGGGAGTAGCTCAATACCGAGTGGACTAGGGTCAGTCACCCTTACAGTCCCAGAACTACGTGCCCCGTAGGTAAGTGCCCTCTGTGGGTATTATACTTAGTGATTACACCAGTCATGCCTCTATACCTCTGGCAGGGTATATTGGGTCCTCTCAATGGGGCGTATACATTGGACTCCACATTTAACTTCTGTCATTTTATGTCGATTATTAGTAGCTCCCACAGTTAGATTCTATTGCATTGACCATGTTATCAGTTACAGTCAGATTTCAGTCTCAGCATGTTATAAACTTGGTCATTGCATACAGTTAGTTCATGTTCAGTATTCTCAGTATAGTATTGTGCTTATCTCTTATCATTGCTCAGATATATGTTTTGGTTCAATTATTATTATTGTTCAACTTTATTCTATCATGTATGCTCAGTACTTTTCAAGTACTGATGCATACTCTGCACTACATCTTCTCATGATGTAGGTTCAGGTCCTCAGCTTCTAGATCACGCATAGATCGGTTTCCGATCTCCAGTTCAGTAGCATAAGTGGTGAGTCCTCATTTCTCGAGGATGTCAGACATGTCTTTCATATTTAGTATTTTACTTCAGTTTTTATTTTTTCTAGATTTAGCTGGGGCATGTCCCAGCACTTCTAGTCAGTTAGAGGCTTATTTCATACATAGATAGTTTCAGCTTAGTTTTGAGTTTCATCTTCAGTTGTTATTGAACTCTTCTCAGATTATTTATTTTAGATTTAGAATGGGTATCCCCCATCATTTTCCTTTACCTCATGTCTTATGCTTCCGCACAATATTTTTTTACTTTAGTTTACTTTAGTATGCTTATGATATGCCAGCAGGGTTAGCTTGGGGTCACTCCTGATCCTTGATTTTTAACGTTTCAAGCACACCTCATCCAATTCTAGGTGCCAACGATCGTAAAACAGTATAAAACCCAACTAAATGAGTTGAGTTCAAATCCCACAAGGAGTGGTAAATGTTCTAAATTCAAATATGAAGTGCAAATATGGTCTAATCATCCATAGGAATAGAATTTATCGCAAAAAGACATTAATTCAATAAAAGGGGTGACACGAATGTCAGATGAGGGGTTTTGGTTGTAGTTATCAACTACGAACAGCCACAAAACTTTGAAATAACAATAGAGAGAAAGTTTCTCATGACGTTATCGATTATAGGCAAATATAGGCATATGGGTAATTGCAACTACTAGTAAATAGCTAAATATCAATAAGTAGGCTAGAATATAGGGGAGATAGCTTTCTCTCGAACAACTACCCCGAATCAGGTGATTGCTTTCGAACATCAACCAGCATAACAATGATGAATGATGAGTCTGAGATTTGGACTTATTTAGGGCTTTGTTTATATAGATTTAGTGTCCTAAAATGTTTTTTTTGTGCCAATAACTGATGTGAAATCCTTGATTTATAGGAATATGGATTGAGGAACAAAGCAAGGACACTAACTGGCAAAAAGGAACAAAACACGATGAAGAAATGAAGATGGGCGAGCCTGACGATTGCCAAGAGCACTCAGCGTGTCGCCGAGTGTCTCATCAGACCGACTAAAGTTCCAATGTTCCAGGCTTTGAAGGAAAGAACCAACTCGGCGTGTCACCGAGTGTCTTATCAGACCGACTAAAGTTCTAATGTGCCAAGCTCTAAAGGAAAGAACCAACTCGGCGAGTGATATAAATCAAGTTTATGGTATTTTTAATACATTTCACTTAAGAGTTGTGTGTGTCTAGGGTCATTTTGTATTATAACTAATTTTTATTGTGTTATATTTGTAGGAAATAGGCTTGGACGAGGTCGAGAAAGATGACAGCTGAAATTCTGCAGAAGGAGCCACCCACGGAAGTGACCTACGGACCGTAGGTCCAGTCATGGTCCGTCGTGGGTAGGCGTGGAATGATCATGAGGGAAGTCTAAATAAGTGTTGAACTACGAAGGTGAGTGATAGAGTGTAGGTCGACCCACGGGCCGTCCTGCACATCCGTCAATGATCACTAGGAGTTGAAGTTCCAGTACCTGATGAAAAATTCTAAGTGTGGAGCCACGAAAGGGGACCCACAGACCATAGGTCAACCTACGATCTATACTGCACATCTGTCGTTTGCATCTGGAAGTTGAAGGTTCTAGCTTCTGTGGAAAACTTCTAAGTATCAAGCTACGAAAGGAACCTGCGGACCGTAGGTTGATCCACGGTCCGTAGGTCAGTCTCGTCGATCAAAACCGTGCCTAGAAATTTTATTTCTTTATTTCATTTCCTTTTTGTTTAGGACAAGTTTTTCTATAAATAGGGTATGTAAACCTCATTTTTGGGGGTTAGACGCCATTGTATACTTTTAGTTCTTGGTATTTTCTTGGGAATTAACTTGCAAACTTTGGCAATGTGATTTCCTAATTTTGGTTTATAAGATTTTTGCTTTGAATTTCAATTGGAGATTACGGGTTTGTTCTATTCAATACGTAAGTTCATGAATTCTTCTTCTAAAAATATGAATTGTGTTCTTTCAAGTATGAGTAGCTAAATCCACAACTAGGGTTGTGGGAACCATGAGAAATTAACAACATATGAATAATAACTAAGTAATTCTTGAATAGTGTTGATGCATGTATTGGTAATTCTTTCGCTTAGAAGTCCTTTTAACGGTGGCCAACGTTAGAACTCGCCTTGTTGCTACTTACCGAACCAAGGAGGTAGTTAATAAGAAAAGAATTATCAACAGAGGTTTAGTGTGATACTATCTAATAGTCTAATGTCAATTGGTTCGACGGTGAAAACTAAGCCATACATTGATGTGATGTCTAATCTGAGGTAAAGGTAAGGACTAGTAAATTATACACACGTAGTCGTACCAAGGTGCGGGGTGAAATTCCCTATTTGGAGGACCAATCACTTAGGGATACTTAACTTACCAACTTTGCATGTGATACACTAGGAAAGGATTACTATTATTAGGATTACCGCGTTAAGAGCTTATGGGGAACACATACACCCTAGTATCTCTCTCTCATTGATAACAACAAAGTTCGAATATTGCTTACTTGTTACTTAACAACATTCAGTTATTTGTTTCACAACCCCCCCTTTACTTACTTGTCTCGGAAATAAGTTCACTAAACGAATATAATCATAAGTTAAGTTTAAGTCTGAACCATATTCCTCGTGGGATCGACCCCAACCTCCAAGTTGGGTTCTTTACTTGATAACGATCGCTTATACTTTTTTAGGGAACTCTAATTTGAGCGTATCAAATTTTGGCGCCGCTACCGGGGAATAAGCCTTTTGGATTAAGTTTAACTACATTATTGAACTTTAGTCAATTATTTCCTATTTACGTTTTCTTTTGTTTTTGTTTTCTTCAGGTTTCCACTCTAGTGTATGCCAAGTACACAGAGTCGAGGCAAACCATTGACCCAATACGGTCCAGAGTTGAGCAAAACTTTGAGAAAGATGAATAATCAGGGGGTCCGTGATAATCCAGTCATAGAGGATCCTGAGGAACAAGTGAATAATGAGAATGTTCATGTTCAGGGTGACAATCTACTCGGAGATGCATTGAGAATGCAGAACCTACCTAAACCAAGATTGCATGATAATTATAGGGTCGAGTTTAATACCGTTGAATCTGAAAGACCCATTGTTCTCCCTCCACTACCACCAGGGCATACATTTGTAGTGACGAGCAGTCTCATGCAGATGCTTACTGCGAGGGGGTTGTTTTCTACTATGGCTTCGGAAGATCCACATGGGCACATGGCCAAGTTGAGAAATGTCTTCAAGAGTTGTGTAGGGCAATCGGAGTTGAATATGAATGTCATAGGGTTGAGTGTCTTCCCTTTATCATTGACCGGAGATGTTGTGATCTGGTTTTCTAAGCTTTCGTACAACTCGATCCACACGTGGGATCAATTGCACAAGGTGTTCATGGCAAAGTATTTTCCATTGTCCAAGAAGATGAATCACAAGGACAAACTTAATAACTTTGTAGCACTACCTGGAGAGTCTGTGAGTAGTTCGTGGGATAGGTTCACTGCATTTATACGAAGTGTTCCAAATCATCGCATTGATGATGAGTCACTGAAGGAGTATTTCTACAGAGGTCAAGATGACAACGGTAAGGTTGTGCTTGATACTATCGCTAGAGGATCATATGGTGAGTGCACTTTTGAGGAGATCGCTGAGAAACTGGAGAAGATTCCCCAAAACAATAAAGCATGGAGCACTCAAAAGTCACTGGGAGAAGCACTTTTGCAGTTCAATCTGCACCTCATCAATCTATCAATGACATACATGAGGAGATGTCTCACATAAGGACAGAACTTGGGTTGGTATTGAAGCATGTAAGCGGAGGTCCAGAAAAGGTAAATGAGGTGAATTACTTGACTAGGACTCCACCACCACCGATTTAGGAATGCTACTATGAGGAGGATGCTTACTCAGTTAATGATCAAATGGGGGGTTTTCGAGCCAACGCCCAAGGTTCCAATTCGGATAATTGGCGCCAAGGTTAAGGAAACCAAGGTCAGAACTATGGTAACTACAATCAAGAGGGTCAATATGTCTGGGATGGGAACTATAATCGCGACAACAACTACAACCAGAACAACTATGGCAACATAAACAACAGAGTTGGGCCTTATGTTCCACTTGCAAATCGGGAATCTGACAATAGAGAAGCTAGGGGTAGTATGTCATGTATTGAGGATGTGATGCAGAAGATGATGAAGAGGTTCAATTCGACTGATGAGAATGTGAAGGAGATACATAATGACTTATCTGGAATTGGTCAAAATGTTAATGCCCATGCAGTGTCGATTAAGCAACTCGAGCAGTGGATGAATCAGTTGTCCACTACAGTAAACCCACGTCAGCTTGGCACACTGCCTAGCAACATCATCCAAAACCCAAAAAATGATGGGCATTGTATGGCAATCACTACTCAAGGAGGTAAGCAGACCATTGATCCACCTATGTCGTCTGAGGTTGAAATTGTGGTTGAAAAAGATGATGATGAGATTGAGGTTACTGGAGAGTCCAAGAATGCAACAGAGAAGGAAGCGGAGAAAACCCAAAATGTTGTTCCCATGCCTAGAACTCCACCTCCATTCCCACAGAGGTTGTTAAAGAAGAATGAAGAAGGAAAATACCATAGGTTTATTACTATGCTGAAGTATCTTTCCATCAATGTTCCGTTGATAGAAGCTTTGGATCAAATGTCTGGGTATGCGAAATTTATGAAAGATTTGGTAACTAAGAAGAGGGCCGTCAATTTTGAACATAATGATAGGTTACAACATTGTAGTACGATTGTGACTAGGTAACTCGTGCAGAAGAAAGAGGATCCTGGTGGTTTCACGATTCCTTATACCATCGGGTTGTTTCATTTTGCGAAGGCGTTGTGTGATTTAGGTGCTAGTATTAATCTGATGCCATTGTCTTTTTACAAGAAGTTGTGTTTAGGGGCTCCAAAAACGACTGCGATGCTATTACTCATAGCCGATAAAACTGTGAAGAAGCCCATTGGTGTTCTCCAAGATGTACTTGTGAAAGTGGAGTCATTTATCTTTCTGGCGGATTTTGTGATACTTGATTGTGAGGTTCATTTTGAGGTTCCCATCATCCTTGGGAGACCATTCCTTGCTACTGGGCACACCTTGGTCGATATGGAGAGAGGGCAGATGAAGTTTCGATTGAATAGTGACGAGGTAACTTTTAATATTTGTAGGTCCATGAAGTATGAAAGTGATCTCAAGTTAGTGTCAATAGTGAATCATATTGAGGAGCGAGCTTTTGATGTGTCTATTGAAGAGAGGTTTGGTGTTGATGCACTTGCAGCGGTAATGATGAATTTTGAGGGTGATGGTATTGAAGACTATGATGAGTTAGTTGCCGCACTTGATAGGTTCAAACCGAAGAAATTGGAGTTAGATATGAAGAATTGTGACTCTCCACCCGCAAAACTGTCTCTTGAAAAGGCTCCAAAATTAGAGCTTAAGGCTCTACCATCACATTTGAGGTATATATTCTTGGGGAGAGATGGTACTTTATCGGTCATCATTTCGGCTGATTTGAATGTGAAATAAGTTGAGGCTTTGGTTTCTGTGTTAAAGAGGTTTAAGAGGGCTATTAGGTGGACTATTGCGGACATTATTGGGATCCCTCCTGGCATTTGTTCTCATAAAATACAACTCATGCCGGATCATAAGCTTAGTATCGAGCACTAAAGGAGACTAAATTCACCTATGCAAGAGGTAGTGAAAAAAGGAAATCTTCAAGTGGTTGGATGTTGGAATCATATATCCCATTGCAAATAGTAGTTTGGTTTGTCCTGTTCAATGTGATCCTAAGAAAGGTGGGGTTACTGTGGTTCCTAATGCGAATAATGAGCTTGTTCCGATGTGGCCAGTTATTGGGTGGAGAATATGCATGGACTACTGGAAATTGAATGCTTGGATAGAAAAAGATCACTTCCCTATGTCGTTCATGGATCAAATGTTGGACCGCCTTGCTGGTAAGGGTTGTTATTGCTTTCTTGATGGTTATTCAGGCTACAATCAAATCTCCATAGCTCTAGAAGACCACATTCACTTGCCTTATGGGACTTTCACCTTCAAGCAGATGTCATTTGGGTTGTGTAGCGCTCCAGCGACCTTCCAGCGTTGCATGATGTCGATATTTTCTGATATGGTGGAGGACACTATTGAGGTATTTATGGATGATTTCTTTGTGGTAGGTGACTCATTTGATGGTTGTTTGGATCATTTGGCCGAGGTACTTAAACGGTGTGAAGAGTGCGATCTTGTGCTCAATTGGGAAAAGTGCCACTTCATGGTGAAAGAGGGGATCATTCTAGGTCATTCGATTTCTGAGAAAGGTATTGAGTTTGATAAAGCTAAAGTCGAGGTAATATAAAAGCTTCCACCACCTATCTCTATTTAAGGTGTAAGAAGCTTTCTTCGGCATGCAGGCTTTTATAGGAGGTTTATCAAGGATTTCTCAAAAATTGCACACCCATTGTGCAAATTGTTCGAAAAGGAGTATAAGTTTGATTTTTATGATGCTTGTCTGAGAGCATTTGGAGAGTTGAAAGAAAACCTAGTTTCCACACCCATCATTATTTCACCGAATTGGGGACAACCATTTGAAGTGATGTGTGATGCGAGTGGAGTGGCACTTGGTGTGGTATTGGGACAAAGGTGAGAGAAGATTCTTCATCCTATTTTTTATGCCAACAAAGCTCTAAATGTGGCTCAAAAGAACTACACGGTGACTGAACATGAACTCCTTGTTGTGGTTTTCACATTCGAGAAATTTCAATCCTACTTGCTTAGTACTAAGGTCATAGTGCATACTGACCATTCTACATTGCGGTATCTAATGGCTAAGAAGGATGCAAAACCAAGGTTGATTAGATGGGTATTGTTGTTGCAAGAGTTCGATTTTGAGGTGAAAGATAGAAAGGGGACAGAAAATCAAGTTGCCGATCAGTTGTCCATATTAGAGGAGGAAGCTATGCTTAAGCTAGGAGATGGGGCTGAAATTAATGATGCTTTTCCAGACAAACAGGTATTGGCTGCTTCTCATGATCTGATTCCTTGGTTCGCAGACTTTGCTAACTACTTGGCAAGTGATCTGGTTCCATCAAATTTGTCTTTTCACCAAAGGAAAAAGTTTATGCAAGATGTGAAGAAGTTCTTATGGGATGAGCCTTATTTGTTCTGTATTTATGCTGATGGGATTATTCGTCGATGTGTGCCCGAGGTTGAGATGATGAGTATACTAGAGGCGTGTCATTCTTTGCCTGTTGGTGGGCATCATAATGGTATTCAGACTACGCATAAAATTTTGCAGTGTGGGTATTACAGGCCTACCATCCACTAAGATGCTCATGATTTTGCCAAGTTTTGTGATCGTTGCCAAAGAGAAGGAGGAATTTCAAAGAGGCAAGAGCTACCTATGAATCTGATCTTGGTGATTGAGTTGTTTAATGTATGGGACCTTGATTTTATGGGTCCATTTGTGAGTTTACATGGGATGAAGTATATTCTTCTTGCGGTTGATTATGTGTCGAAATGGGTGGAAGCAATTGTGCTTTCAAACAATGAAGGTAAAAGTGTCACCGCATTCCTGAAAAATAATATCTTCTCCAAATTTGGTACACCTAGGGAGATTATCAGTAATAGAGGTTCCCACTTTTGTAATAAGTTTTTCAAGGTGTTGCTAGAGAAATATGGAGTCCATCTTAATGTAGCCACTCCGCACCATCCCCAATCTAGTGGGCAAGTTGAAGTGTCCAACAGAGAGATAAAATAAATCCTTGTTAAGACTATGAATGCAAATAGAACTTATTGGTCAAGGAGGATTGAGGATGCTCTGTGGTCCTATCGCACCGCATTTAAGACTCCCATAGGTATGTCCCCCTACCAACTTGTTTATGGGAAGTCTTGCCATTTGTCGGTAGAGCAAGAGCATAAGGCTCTGTGGGCGCTAAAGAAGTTTAATTTGGATTGTGGTTCCGCATTGAGTCAAAGAGTGAATGACATGAATGAGCTTGATGAGTTTCGCTTAAAAGCTTATAAAAGTTCAGCCTTGTACAAGCAGAAGATGAATAAGTATCATGATCAAAAGATTGAGAAGCGTGACTTTGTTGTGGGTGATCTGGTGCTTCTATTCAACTCAAGGTTGCGCTTCTTTCCGGGCAAGCTCAAGTCCAAGTGGACCGGTCCATCCAAAGTCACTCAAGTGTTCCCACATGGAGCGGTCAAGCTCAAGAACAAGGAGGGAACAAGGTTCAAAGTGAACGGGCAAAGGATCAAGGTCTACATGGGGAAAGAGGAAAGTGTGCAAGAAGTGGTTGAGGCCTATTATCTTGATGAAGTCTGAGTAATCAAGAGGCCTGCGTCGTGCCATGAAGTTAAATCAAGTGTTGCTTTGGAGGCAACCCAAGATGTACAATCTAGCCAACTATAGGTTTTTCTTTTCGATTTAGGAGTTTTCTTCTTTTATTTCAATTTATGTAATTCTTTAGATATGTGTTTTATTTTTGTATTAGTGTTGGCAAGATATAGAATAGGGTATGTGTCTAAAAAAAGTGTCAGAAAATGTAAACAGAAAGAACTCATGGTTGATACGTGTGCAGGGACAAACAGTTGAATTTGTAGAAAACAGGTTGGGTAGAGGTCTACGAACCCCATCGATGGACCGTGGGTCCATCCATGGACGGTGAAGGTTGTCCAGACCCCCAGGTAAGTCCTCTAAAATTCTAAGTGTTAGAGTGAACTATGGACTGGACGTACGGTCCGTAGGTTGGCCCACGGCCCGTAGACGGGGTATCGTGGGTCTAAACCAAGGGTTCTGTTGACCCGACCCGGACCCCCTTTTAATAAAAACCCCTCATTTTTAAATTTATCCCCCACTACCCATATTCCCCCCTAACCGTTTCTAACCCCTCCAAATCCCAAAACTTCCTTATTAATTCCCCCTATCACTCTCATCTCCCATAATTATCCTCTCCTCTCCAAAAATTCTCTTCTTCTCTCCCAAAATCACCCCACTTTCCTTTCACACATGATTTCTCGGTCCGATTTCGGTGTCAATGGCTTGTCAAAAGGTTTAAGAAGTCCATTGCATCACACACTCACCCACTTCGCTTGCTTGAAAGGTAAACGAATTCACCCTAACTTTGAATTCACTATTCATTGTTGTATTATGAAATCACGAAGTTGGAAGTTGACCTTGGGTTGTTAGGATTGTAAATTGTAGAGTTAAATGTTGAATTATATGCTAGAATAACCCTTGTTATGATGGTATGTGAGTGTGTAATTTCTTAAAACTAACTGAATCAGAGTAAAATGTCTAAATGGAAGTTTTGATTAAGGGTTCCTAGTTCGGTATGTTAAAAATACAAAATTGTGAGCAATCAGAACTCTAAGGATGACAAACTACCATATATTGTGTTGAAATGCATCATTAGACTTAGGTTGATTGTTTGATTTGTTGCGAAAATGGGTACAAAACTAAGGATGTCTGATACCTGGCATAGACCTGACCCACGAGACCCCATCCATAGACCATACGTCAACCTACGAACCGTAAGTAGGGTCCGTGGGTCTATTGCACATAAAAAAATCATTAAATGTCGAACCACAGAGGTGGACTACGGTCCGTCATTCCATCGATGGACCATTTTGCACATCCGTGGTTCACATCACAGACCCATCATTTGGGTACTCTGACCTATGGAGGGGACCTATGGACCATAGGTCCAACCACGGACCATAGGTACCCACTGTGGGTCGGCAGTTCAGCTACTGCCCAGAATTTTTTTGGTTTTTCGTTTTGATTAGTTTCTTGTAAAATTTTGAGTGTGTTATTTGCTTGTTTTGGTACTAACTAAGCTTCTACGGGTACTATTCCTCCCAAACAAGCTCCGACTTACACCGTGAAGGGCAAGTTGAAATCAGTGGCACCATATTTTCGGCTGATCAATGAGGATACTGATGCAGAGACTGACCCTGCATATGTCCCACCTACTACCAGGACATCTCCCATTGCACCACGCGGAACCAAGCCCGACAGGTGCAGGCCGACGTGGTCCCTGCCCCTAGTCTGATGAGGGAGATACATCGATCGGTTCACTGGCTGGCTCTAAGTCCGCATCAGGGTCCAACTCTATCTCCGGCTCCAGCTCTAATGGCATCACCGCCTTATCCTCCGAGGCTACTAGTGCGGGGGACATTCCAGTGCCACCAAACACCGATCCTGAATCAGTTGCTGAAAACCCAATCGCTGGTGCATGAGTGGCCAGTATAAGATATAGAGGGACTCCCGGATGCTGAATGAGAACGATAAGATGGCTCGACTTGTCACCGTGGAGGGTCGGGTTCTCATAGGCAGCCTCCACACTGCCCGCCATCCATTATCTCTTCCAGAACCACAGGTGCGAGTGGACGGCCCATAGCCCAGGGTCCTTCAGTAAGGAGATAGTCAGGGAGTTCTATACTTCATACGCAGCCATATTCAGAGGTTTGATAGATAAACGGGCCAAGCCCGCCACCCAGCGTCCACTCAAGGCTACACTAGTGCGCGGGTTTTCAGTTGATATATCTGAGACCACTCTCCACAGGTTACTCTACGATCCGAGCCACACTCTACCAATCAACACGACCGAGTTCAACTATCGCTGGGACATCGTTAGGAGCGGGGCATTTCAGAGGAATGTCGATCAGAGAGAAACTTTTTTGTGCTGGTTAGCCCGTTATCTTGCTACAAACGGAGTGCGTGCCTAGTGGGTCGGCACCTCGATCTTGGGTATCAAGAAGGCCACCTTGACATTGGTGGCCAAATTCTTCTGGTTGCTAGTGCAGAACCATGTGTCTCCTACTCAGGCAGATAATGTACTTACATGGGACCAAGCAGTCATGGTTGCAGCCTTAGTTCCTAGGATGGAGGTCGACTTTACCCGCATATTAATTGAGGAGATACACGAGAGGGCCTTCAAGGCCACCACCAACCTACCTTTTCCATGCCTCATTTTCCAACTTTGCCGGGATGCTGCAGTACTGGTGTGGCACTATGACAGGTTGCTTCAGGCAACCAAGACCGTAGATATCGACCTGATTCGGGATGAAGCCAATGTAGCTACACCTCGCAGGGAGCCACATGTTGAAGTGCCACCATTGGGAGTGGACCTTGTAGAAGATGTGGAGCAGATGCAAGGTGATGATCCTGCCCCTCCAGCAACTACAGATGATGCCACGGGTTCCCCATCTCCGGCTCTTCCAGAGCCACTCCCTCCTCAGGGTCAGTTAATGTGCCTCTAGACCATGTCCAAAAGCTGGAGGCCCAGATGGCTACCTTACTGCAGCATCTGAGACCTTGGATGCAGCGTGCGATAGAGGAATTCGCGGCTAGGATTGAGCAGCGAGTGGAGCATATGATGGACTAGAAGGTCCAGGCCGTTCATAAGCGTCTGGATGCCTTTGAGTTAAGTGTCCTAGAGAGGCCGGCCCCAACCGTTGATATGAACACCCTCTAGAAGGAGATAGAGAGCCTCAGTAAGGATGCCACTGGACTCCTAGCTCCACCAGAGACTGAATCTGAGTTTGCCCCCATGGCACAGGGTGATAATACGGTGTTGGATGCATTATTCGGAGATGAGATGTCGCTGCCTGATTCTTCCCATCATGCTGGAAAGCACCCCCGCTCCAGTCGGACTTCTGATGACACTAAAGCTGGGAGCGCGCAAGAGGGAGCACCAGGTGTTTGAGGCAGCCCGAAGGGCATCCTTAGTAGATGAGGAGATGCGCCAGCAGCGAACTAGGGAGGCAGGTGTTAGTGTCTCAAGCATCGTGAGCACTACTAATGGTGCGGCGAGAGTTGATGTTAGCACTATTGAGGGTGCTGAGATGGTAGATGTGGGCACTACTGATGGTGACCCGAGTATTTATCCAGCGGGCTTCGGGAAACTGAATCCACCCGCTTGTTGAGATGTCTTTGGCGCTATGCACCACAGGTTTGCTTCACCATATCCTTTATGTTTTTACTTTTTTATGCATTGGAGACAATTTCTCTCTATTTTGTTGGGGGTGGGGTAAATGGATTGTGAGTGATAGGGTGAAGTCTGAGTAACCCAACTCATAATCCTCTCTTGGGGTTTTCTTGCCAGTTTTCTTTTCCCCCAAGAGACTGTTTTAATTTCTGTTGAACCGGCATGTTTAGGAATGTATGTGTAGGAGTAAGTAGAAAAATGAAAGCATGATGGCATGAAAAACATGAGAAAAAATGATCCTTGCCCAAAAAATGTTGAATTGTGCTAGATCTATAGTCTTGTTGAGTTGAATGTGTTGGATCTCAATGTGACATGATAAGAACCGATTTGAACTCATGACTTAAGTTAAAACATGAAATGGGTAATCTGATAATCTGATAATGAAACAATGTACCAAGAGTGTGTAAGAAAAATTTAATGTTTAGACAGTTGTGCCAATCTAGAACTTGCCCCGTTGGTCCTGCTAAGATGATCTAGGCTAGAAGTTGGGAAGTGATCATAGGCCCTTGTTCAAATTAGTCCACTTAAGCCTAAAAGTATCCAACCAAATGAAATCAATGTTCCCTTTGATCCAAATATTTGAGCCTAAAATAGACCATATCTTTTGATTCACCTAACTCACCTTCCCTAAAATAAGTGTTTTGGCCCCAGTCCCTTCTTGGACATGTGCACCTTGACTTAGGCCAAAAGCCTAAGTTGAGGGTGGTTAATGCAAAAAGTTACCTCAATCATGGCCCTGGTCCGACATCGGATATTATGCACCTCAACTAATGTAAAATCCAAAAGTTGAGGGTGGCTATGAAAGAGGAAACCTAAAGAAAAAAGGGTATGAAAAGAGTTGTGTTGAAACAGAAAAAAAAAAAGATAGAAGAGGATGTGACTTTGTGCAAAAGAAGCGAAAAGATGATAAATAAAAGTGCTGAAAAATAAAGAAAAATAAAGTTAAAAAAAATAAGAGCCACAAAGTCAAAAGTCACATCCATGTTGAAAGGAGTCAAGGGAAAGAAAGTAAAATGAAAGGATGTCAAAAATAGGCTGAGAAAAGAGGTAAAAAGTCAATGTAATGTGAAGGAGGGAAGTCACTAAAAAGTACCCAAATGTACCACACATGACCCTGAGCCTACGTTACAAGCTAAGAAAGTCCTATAGTGATCCTAGCAACTAGTTTGGAGAGTCTAAGTAGTGAAAATAACGGCAAGCCTATGGTATTGAGCACTAACTGTACTTGAAGTCACTTCGGAGCGTGAGTGTTTAATGAATCCTAAAACTCAAAATTCTTATCTTCTGTGTGAAAAGGATTTTGTTTGAAGCGAGGGCACTAGTTACATTGTCGGTGAGTTGGTACCTGGGTGATTATGAAAAGTGTATGTTGTGTGTCTATAGGTCGATCATTGTCATATCTTGCTCCGCATGAGTTAGCTTGTTTAGTCTAAGAGAAAAGATTTGCACTATAAAAGGGAGTCGGGATAGAAAGCCATGTGATTCTTAAGCTTGAATGTCTGCTTCTACACAAGTGTCGGTTAGAGTCTTAGTGCGTCGCTTGAGGACAAACAATGAATTTAAGTTGAGGATATTGATATATCGTGAGTTTACGGTATTGTCACGCCCCATAGCCTCTCGCTCATAGATGTGTCGCGAATCACACCGAAGAACAAGACTCTACTAGACGTGGTTTGAGACATCCTAAAATCATTCCCAAAAACTTATGCTCTGATACCATGTTTGTCACGCCCTGAGAGCACCCCCTAGATGTGACTGGCGCACTTGACCGTGAAGGGGTCGCATACAAGCCTCATAGCATACATGAACATAAAAGCATAGTAAAATAGCACGGAATTTAAAACTTTTCTTTACAATCGAAATCTCTTATAAAATGAAAGAGAATCTATGACACTATGTCTCAAACCATCTATAACATTGAATTAAAACTCTTGAATACAACTTTAGGGATACGACCCTTACAAAAAAAGTCTAAAACATAAAAGTAAAGACAATAAAGGACATATGATTGAGTCCTCGAATACAATGAGGACTCACCAATCTTCTTCTTCTTGATCTCCTATGGACCTAGCCACGAGGATGGAATCCAATATCTCCAAAGCCTACACTTATAGAAAGTGTAGAAAGAAGGGGTTAGCACAAAAAGTACTAAGTATGGAAGCCATGCACAAAACCATTAAAACATGCATAAAAATGGACATTTCATTTGAAATCATGCTATATGCAATTTTTGAACATCATCTTTGAAATAGTTGGAGAATGCAACAAATAAGGCAACTCACATACATTTCATTATAATATGAGAGATATCATTATAATAACAAGCATAGTCTCCAACATCAAGATAATACAAATTCCAATCTTCACAATGCCTAGCCTTCAATCATAAAGTAATACAAAGTAAAATACCAAATCATCTCATCATTAAGTAATCATCACATAAGAAACCCCTAAGAAACACTTGTGCAATGTATGGTTGGCATTCCATAATATTAACCCTACTAAGTACCCCATTGAAGTTACTTTAGTCATGCATTTCATCTTTAGACCTCATTATAATCAATAGTCACAAATAAGGAAATAGTCATGTACATTACTTGAATTTATAAGTAAAGTCATGCATAACAACTATCCATTCAATACACATGTATGCATTCAAATCTCATCATAATATAAAGGAACCATCCTATAACATCCTACTAAGTCTACTTGTGCTATGTGGAAGCGAAGTCCCATACCCCCACTCCTACTAAGTAAAACTCACCAAGAAGTCATAGTATAGTTCGTGTCTCATTCATTATCTTTATTATATAGGGAAAAGTTACATAACCGACATAGACCATGTGAGCTATATGGAATCTGGTGTTGTTTAATCCCACACCAAAAGAAGGTGTCCTACTTGCCTAAGGTAGGACTAAATGTATTAGCATCTAGGTGGATCCACTAGCTAAGTCCTATGTTGGCACATAGTTATAGGATAAGGAGATTGCTTCTAGAAACCCGACCTAATGCATTGGCGGAGGGGGTTCCATCTCATGAGTTCACTTTGGATGACCCTTACTATTGCATTGGCGGGAGGGCCTTTACCTCATTGTCCCTATCTACTCGGTGCTAAGCATTATTTCCCAAATTATACGTCATCAGTCTTGAATTGTATTTACATGTGTGAAGGATTTCTCTACACTTCGTTCAATAAAATTCATAAAATAGCTCATAGATTCATTAAAGGTGAGAATGTACTTTCAACCTTAGAATCAACATTAGTATGTGAGAATAACTATCACACCAAGATCATGTGTTCTCATGAGAATGGACTTTCAATCAACCCTATAGGATCAACATGGTTATGTTCATTTCATGAATAATAATGTGTAAAGGTGCATATGAGAACTATACTTTCAATTAACACCATTGATACATCATAATCATGTTTATGCATGGAGTGTGTGTATGTGTAATTGTCCTTGCAATGACACAATCAACAACATTATCATCCTAGACACTTCATTCATAATTAAGTGTAAGGGTAAGGGAATAATGGCCTTTCAACAATACCACACTATACACAATATTCATGTGACCTTCAACTTCCAAGTAAATAATGAGTTCACACACAATCTTGTCAACATTCACAAACCTTCACAATATGCCCTTCAAGGGTTATGGACCAAATCATTCCAACATATAGCAATAGCACAATAGATAAGGGAATACCATGATCCAACAACTCATCAATGCATTAATCACATCATGATTGGCACTTTATACTTCAAGTATTCATCAACATGCACATAATATCATGATCAAGTCAATTCATGTTTAGAAGCATTACCCTAAACCAATTCGAGTCTAGGTGATCTAATCTAAGGCATTACATTGAGAACTCATCATTCTAGGAGGATCACATTTAAACCCTCAATTTGCCTCTTTCATGACATAACCCTAGAATCTTAGGTTAATCAAGAATACATGTAGAATTTTACTAACATCAAGTAACTACATCATAATTAAACACCTCCACCTTTCAAGTGGATCAACAAGTTCTTATACAATCTTCATCAACATATACAACCCTAGAAAATTGCCTTTCAAGGCTAAGAATCAAGATCAACCCTAACTTCTCGAATTACTATACTATATAGAGAGATATCATGATGCAACAACATAATAAACATCAACATAATCAATTGTTAAGCATCCATGATCAATCAAGTCACATCTTAGTTCACAATTTGGGAAGAAGGGGAAACCATGGGTCCAAGGGAGATTTTCATCAAAATCAATCAATACTCCATTAATCCAATCATAAATCATCATAATCAATCAAAATAAACCTTAATTAAATAATTGATTTTGTTTTGGAAGAAGACCCATGACTAGATTGAAAAACCCTAGAATTGGGCCGGGGGATTTGAAAACATAGTTGAAGGGGCTTCTTGGTGATAGCTAACCAAGAATGAAAAGCATCCATACCTTAGGTTTAGATTCCCATCAAATTCATATGAAAAATCCTGCTTCTTGAAGCTCTAGTTTGATCCCTTCCTTTGTACTTCAATGGAGTCTAGAGAAAAAAAAATTGGGAGGGAAAGGTAGTTGGGTTTTGATTTGGGGTCTAGGGTTATAATGAATGAATGACTTAGTTTTAGAGGTATATTAGATTATATAGGTGATGAATTAACTAGTTAACCGACCTCCCTTAAACCCTAATTAAATACCTATCTAATTCCCAAACCCCTAACTTAATCTAAAAGGCTGTAAAACTGGCAGCATCTACGGGGTCTCATGGTTGGGGACTGTGGCTTGAAGTTGCAGGCCTGTGCAGGCCTTGACCTACGCCCATGACCTAAGGGACGTGGTCTAGTCTACTGGCCGTGAATGGCCATACGTAGGTTACTTAAATTGGACAGTTTTGGGGACTGTTTTGGGTTCCCCCTCAAGGACCCCTTGGGTGGTCCTTAGGGAGTCGTACTCGGACGTTTAACCCCTAAAACCCCTATTCTAATTACGGGAACCATTTATCTTGATTTTAAACCTCATACGACACTCCAAAACTCTTTCCATAGACTCTAGAACTCACTAGTTTATCTCACTAAATTACGGGGTGTTACATTATCCCCCACTTGGGAACATTCATCCTCAAATGATACTTTAAACATTTTTAAGGACTTAAAGACTCAAGACTAGCAGCCCATCATGCATGCAAACATCAATAATGCACAACTCAAGATACACTATTCACAATGTACACTTATTTAACATCAACTCCAATTCAACATGTTTAATGCAGTACAAAGAAGTATGAACTATATTTAAACTCTTTATGCATGAAATTCTCATAATTAGTTATATTCGAGGAGGAACTACCATCTCCAAGTCACATCATGTTCTACATACTCTCATGGATCTCATATACCATTACTTCTCAAAACAAAGCATTTTATAGAAGGAGGAATTTCTCAACTCCAACCCAATGCATGCTCATATATTCATCCCATGAAGTTCAATAAGCATCTCATACTCAATGCACTACAACATGAGGAAAAGAATTTGCATAATAATCATTTTCTTTCAAAACACAAATTTTCATGAACATGCATCATGTAATGAAGTCATGGCAACATATAAGCACATAACATCAATATTAGTTAGGCATACCATCTTCCCCTTAGGAGTGAGTCTATACCAACACTCCTAAACATCATCAACTACATAATTATAGGAGGAACTACATTTTTCTCATTAAAAACAAGCTCAACACAACAATATGGAGCCAATGTGTCATTTAATCAAAAACACAACAAAGCATGTTCATCACATCATCTCATGAAGTCAAATATGTCATCACCTTACTAGAATGCACAACAACATGAGAAACATGTAAATCATGAAGAATCCATTTTATACAAAGTAAGAATCTTTCAAAAACATGCAAACATAGGAGATCGTGGAAATTTCTAAAACACTCATGACCCCTAGATATAGAACAAGCCCAAAAAGGAACTCTTGCTCTCAAGCTAGATTAGGAATAGAAGAAAAGATGAGGATATCGGGACTCTCAATCAATTTTGCTACTCAAGCACATGATTTCCCCCTTGGGAGTAAGCCCTTTTTACAAAAAAAAAAAAAACCTCAAATACTACTCCTTTCAACAAACTCAAGGCTTTACCAAGACCCATTATAACCCTATCGGGCTCTAAAACTAATAGAGGTCTAATAATCATGCATCCAAATCTTACCAAGGTTAACAAAACTAACTCCACGGGACAAGGAAAACATAGGACACCCATGACATTCAAGACTCCACAATCAAGAAATGGTTCAAGAAGAACGCATCATCATAGGCTAGAGGATAAATGGAAGGGGACATAAGGATATTGGGACATCTCATTGGCCCTTGCCTCCCAAATAAGCACCTTCAACTAAACCCTTACTAAAATACCACTCCTCATAGTCTCATATGAACCTACCAAACTGGGACTAAACTTCTCAAACTCACTACACTTTTTAAGGTGAGAATTTCAAGCAAGCCTAATTCATTAATATCAAGGACACTCAATGACCTTACCATCTAAGCACATTATCCCTCACTTGGGGTAAGCCTATACTAATTCTTTACAACATCACTTATTTAATTCTAAGGTCGGAGCAAGTCATAACTAAACCTTCACCCTCATCACATAATATGATCCTAAACCATGGTGAATTACACTTCTATCCTTTTTAGGGGAATCTATTGACTCAACACATATAGGCATTACTCAAACACCCTCTTTCACAAACTTTACAATCTACCAAAACTCAAAATGGTCAAGTAAGGTTCTACCATCAATAGCATATCACAACTATGAAGCCCATTCACACTAAAGACAACACAAAAGTTCATCATATCCAATTTATCAAGTCACAAAAAGATATGTATTACTGGAATAGAGGTAAGCATAAAACACATACCGAAACCATTAGGAGGAACTTTCTTATCCTTTCTTCCTCTAGCCTTAAGCACCGGGCGATCTCTCACTAGGTGGTCACTTCCACCACAACCATAACAACCCTTTGTGCTGGCTAGACACTTACCATTATGTTTCTTTCCACACCTAGCACAAGTAGGCCTAATCACATAAGATCCACTACCACTCACTCCTTAAGATTTTGGGGTAGACACCTTCTTTTGGTGAAACTTAGGGGAAACTTAGAAGAGCTTTGTCCATGAAACCTTTGTCTCTTTCAATTCTACTAAGGTTGGATCAAGACGATTCTAGACCATTTCAACCCTTATCATCACCCTTGGTGGGATCTACCAACCAATCAAACCTAGTTATTATCTAACACCTTACTCAAAATGACCATACTTAAGATCAATCTTAAAAGATAACTAACTCTTTGAAGTTGGTCAACACCTACACTCTTCTTCCTTACCTCAACTAGGTGGTACATGCACTCTCAAAGTCAACCTTAAGACACAACATAATCCAAACTTATGGCATAGAATTACTCCCTTTTTCACTCTCGAATAGGCTCATTTGGGAACTAACAATTTGACTATACGGGTTCTATCATCAACTAAACATAACCTCACATTCACCTTGCTAGGTAGGCACACTATCTCCCCCTTGGGAGTAAGCCTACCCAAATTCTTCTAAACATCTTTCACAACACAAGGCAACTATGAAGCATCATTCACACTAAAGTCTAATACCTCAAATCTCTCAAGTCACATAGCCATCATTGGCATTTCAACCAACACCTTCTTCCTTGCTCCTAGTAACAAGAGCCCTTCGAGTAGTCACATCTTGTAAACCATCGATTAGAGAGAAAATACCTTATAGAGTCAAACTCTACGACAAGACTAGAGAATGAAGAAGTAAAGTTTTCTAACGTCCTATAGCCTCTCGCTCATAGATGTGTCGCGAATCACACCGAAGAACAAGACTACTAGACGTGGTTTGAGGCATCCTAAAACCATTCCCAAAAACTTATGCTCTGATATCATGTTTGTCACGCCCTGAGAGCACCCCCTAGACGTGACTGGCGTACTTGACCCCGAAGGAGTCGCATACAAGCCTCATAGCATACATGAACATAAAAGCATAGGAAAATAGCAAGGAATTTAAAACTTTTCTTTACAGTCGAAGTCTCTTAAAAATGAAAGAAAATCTATGATACTATGTCTCAAACCATCTATAAAATTGAATTAAAACTCTTGAATACAACTTTAGGGACACGACCCTTGCAAAAAAAGTCTAAAACATAAAAGTAAAGACAATAAAGGACATATGGTTGAGTCCTCAAATAAAATAAGGACTCACCAATCTTCTTCTTCTTGATCTCCTATGAACCTAGCCACGAGGATGGAATCCAATATCTCCAAATCCTACACTTATAGAAAATGTAGAAAGAAGAGGTTAGCACAAAAAGTACTAAGTATGGAAGCCGTGCACAAAACCATTAAAACATGCATAAAAAGGGACATTTCATTTGAAATCATGCTATATGTCAATTTTTAACATCATCTTTGAAATAGTTGGAGAATGCAACAAATAAGGCAACTCACATACATTTCATTATAACATGAAAGATATCATTATAATAACAAGCATAGTCTCCAACATCAACATAATACAAATCCCAATCTTCACAATGCCTAGCCTCTAATCATGAAGTAATATAAAGTCAAATACCACGATCATCTCATCATTAAATAATCATCACATAACCAACCCCTAAGAAACACTTGTGCAATGTATGGTGGGCATCCCATAATACCAACCCTACTAAGTACCCCATTGAAGTTACTTTAGTCATGCATTTCATCTTTAGACCTCATTATAATCAATAGTCACAAATAAGGAAATAGTCATGTACATAACTTGAATTATAAGGAAATTCATGCATAACAACTCTCCATTCAATACACATGCATGCATTCAAATCTCATCATAATATAAAGGATCCATCCCATAACATCCTACTAAGTCTACTTGTGCAATGTGGAAGTGAAGTCCCATACCCCCACTCCTACTAAGTAAAACTCACCAAGAAGTCATAGTATAGTTTGTGTCTCATTCATTATCTTTATTATATAGGGAAAAGTGGCCATAACCGACATAGACCATATGAGCTACATGGAATCCGGTGTTGCGCAACCCCACACCGAAAGAAGGTGTCCTACTTGCCTAAGGTAGGACTAAATGTATTAGCATCTAGGTGGATCTACTAGCTAAGTCCTATGGTGTCACATAGTTATAGGATAGGGAAATTGCTTCTAGAAACCCACCCTATTGCATTGGCGGAGGGGGTTCCATCTCATGAGTTCACATTGGATGACCCTCACTATTGCATTGGCGGGAGGGCCTTTACCTCATTGTCCGTATCCACTTGGTGCTAAGCATTATTTCCCAAATTATACGTTATTAGTCTTGAATTGTATTTAAATGTGTGAAGGAGTGCTCTACCCTTCGTTCAATACAATTCATAAAATAGATCATAGATTCATTAAAGGTGAGAATGTACTTTCAACCTTAGAATCAACATTAGTATGTGAGAATAACTATCACACCAAGATCATGTGTTCTCATGAGAATGGACTTTCAATCAACACAATAGGATCAACATGGTTATGTACATTTCATGCATAATAATGTGTAAAGGTGCATATGAGAACTATACTTTCAATTAACACCATTGATACTTCACAATCATGTTTATGCATAGAGTATGTGTGTGTGTAATTGTCCTCTCAATGACACAATCAACAACATTATCATCCTAGACACTTCATTCATAATTAAGTGTAAGGGTAAGGGAAGAATGTCCTTTCAACAATACCACAATATACACAATATTCATGTGACCTTCAACTTCCAAGTAAATCATGTGTTCACACACAATCTTGTCAACATGCAAAAACCTTCACAATATTCCCTTCAAGGGTTATGGACCAACTCATTCCAACATATAGCAATAGCACAATAGATAGGGGAATACCATGATCCAACAACTCATTAATACATTAATCACATCATGATTGGCATTTTATACTTCAAGTATTCATCAACATGCACATAATATCATGATCAAGTCAATTCATGTTTAGAAGCATTACCCTAAAGGTGATCTAATCTAAGGCATTACATTGAGAATTCATCATTCTAGGAGGATCACATTTAAACCCTAAATTTGCCTGTTTCTTGATATAACACTAGAATCTTAGGTTAATCAATAATAAATGTAGAATTATACTAACATCAAGTAACTACATCATAATTGAACATCTCCACCTTTCAAGTGGATCAACAAGTTCATATACAATCTTCATCAACATATACAACCCTAGAAAATTGCCTTTCAAGGCTAAGAATCAAGATCAAACCTAACTTATAGAATTACTATACTAGATAGGGAGATATCATGATTCAACAACATAATAAACATCAACATAATCAATTGTTAAGCATCCATGATCAATCAAGTCACATCTTAGTTCACAATTTGGGAAGAAGGGGAAACCATGGGTCCAAGGGAGATTGTCATCAAAATCCACCAATAATCCATTAATCAAATCATAAATCATCGTAATCAATCAAAATAAACCTTAATTAAACAATTGATTTCATTTTGGAAGAAAACCCATGACTAGATTGATAAACCCTAGAATTGGGGGATTTGAAAACATAGTTGAAGGGGCTTCTTGCTGATAGCAAACCAAGAATAAAAAGCATCCATACCACAGGTTTAGATTCCCATAAAATTCATATGAAAAATCACTCTTATTGAAGCTCTAGCTTGATCCCTTCCTTTGTTCTTCAATGGAGTCTAGAGAGAAGATTTTTGGGAGGGAAAGGTAGTTGGGTTTTGATTTGGGGTCTAGGGTTATAATGAATTAATGACTTATTTTTAGAGGTATATTAGCTTATATATGTGATTAATTAACTAGTTAAACGACCTCCCTTAACCCCTAATTAAATACCTAACTAATTTCCAAACGCCTAACTTAAACTAAAAAGTTGTTAAACTGTCAGCATCTACGGATCACCTATCCACGGATGGTGGATGGGTCTACTGGCCGTCAATAGGTCTTGTGGTTGGGGACTGTGGCCTGAAGTTGTAGGCCTGTGCAGGCCTTGACCTACGGGGCATGGTCCAATCTACTTGCCATGAATGGCCATCCGTAGGTCACTAAAATTGGACTGTTTTGGGGACTATTTTGGGGTCCCCCTCAAGGACCCCTTGGGTGGTCCTTGGGGAGTCGTACCCGGACGTTTAACCCCTAAAATCCCTATTCTAATTATGGGAACCATTTATCTTGATTTTAACCGTCATACAACACTCCAAAACTCTTTCCAAAGACTCTAGAACTCACTAGTTCATCTCACTAAATTACGGGGTGTTACAGGTATTTTTAATACATTTCACTTAAGAGTTGCATGTGTCTAGGGCCATTTTGTATTAGAACTAAATTTTATTGTGTTATATTTGCAGGAAATAGGCTTGGACGTGGTCGAGAGAGATGACAGCTGAAATTTTGTAGAAGGAGACACCCACAGAGGTGACCTATGGACTGTAGGTCCAGTCACGGTCCGTCGTGGATAGGTGTGGAATGATCATCAGGTAAGTCTAAATAAGTATGGAACTACGGAGGTGAGTGACGGAGTGTAGGTTGACCCAGGGGCTGTCCTGCACATCTGTCAATGATCACTGGGAGTTGAAGTTCCAATACCTGATGAAAAGTTCTAAGTGTGGAGCCATGGAAGGGGACCCACGGACCGTAGGTCAACCTACGGTCTGTACTGCACATCCGTCGTTTGTATCCGAAAGTTGAAGGTTTCAACTTCTGTTGAAAAGTTCTAAATATCAAGCTACGAAAGGGACCTACAATCCATAGGTCAATCCACGGTCCGTAGGTCAGTCTCGTCGATTGAAGCTGTGCCCAGAAGTTTTATTTCCTTATTTCATTTCCTTTTTGTTTAGGACAAGTTTTTGTATAAATAGGGTATGTAAACCTCATTTTTGGGGGTTAGACACCATTGTATATTTTAGTTCTTGGTATTTTCTTGGGAATTAACTTGCAAACTTTGGCAATTTGATTTCCTAATTTCGATTTATAAGATTTTTTCTTTGAATTTCAATTGGAGATTACGGGTTTCTTCTACTCAATATGTAAGTTAATGAATTCTTCTTCTAAAAATATGAATTGTGTTCTTCCAAGAATGAGTAGCTAAATCCACAACTAGGGTTGTGGGAAGCATAAGCAATTAACAACGTATGAATAATAACTAAGTAACTCTGGAATAGTGTTGATGCATGTATTGGTAATTCTTTCGCTTAGAAGTCTTTTTAACGGTGGCAAATGTTTGAACTCGCCTTGTTGCTACCTGCCGGACCAAGGAGGTAGTTAATAAGAAAAGAATTATCAACAGAGAATTAGTGTGATACTATTTAATAGTCTAATGTCAATTGGTGTGAGGGTGAAAACTAAGTCATACAGTGATGTGATGTCTAATCTGAGGTAAAGGTAAAGGTTAGTAAATTATACACACGTAGCTGGACCAAGGTGCGGGGTGAAATTCCCTATTTGGACGACCAATCACCTAGGGATACCTAACTTACCAACTTTGCATGTGATACACTAGAAAAGGATTACTATTATTAGGATTACCGCGTTAAGATCTTATGGGGAACACATACACCCTAGTTTGTCTCTCTCATTGATAACAACAAAGTTCGATTCTTGCCACTTGTTGCTTAGCAACATTCAATTATTTGTTTCACAAAAAAAAAAAAAACCCTTTTACTTACTTGTCTCGTAAATAAGTTGACTAAACGAATACAATCATAAGTTAAGTTTAAGTATGAACCATATTCCTCGTGGGATTGATCCCAACCTCCAAGTTGGGTTCTTTACTTGATAACGATCGCTTATACTTCTTTAGGGAAGTGTAATTTGAGCGTATCAAATTTGAAAATGGAGCAGTCGGCAGATCGCCGAGTGATTTCGTGAATCTAGGATAGATCGTCCAAAGTTACAAACCTTGAGGATGCTGAATGCCAAGGCAAAAGGGCGATGGAAGAGACCAAAGGGCGGCTCCCCAAGTTGTTTGGTGAGCCCAACTTACTTCGTCGAAGGAGCTTTCATAGCTTATTTTCGGCGACTATAAATATGTTTATGAACATTTATCTTTGATCTTTTATCTATTTTAGAAAATTATTATTATGTTTTGAGCATCTGGATACTGTTTTCTCTAGTTTTTCTTTAGCTTTGAGGAATTGAAGAAATTCACTTTTGAGAATTTGGAAGTGGGTCTTTGAGAATCTTCAAATTGGAGCATTGTAAGGACGAAATCACTCTTACCTAGTTGATGGATAGTTAATTTGGTAATGGTTTTTACCTTTTTATGATGTCTAGCTAAAACACCAATTCTTGGGGTGTGATAAATATGGGCTGATTTAGTTTATGGGTATTGCTAATTGTTAGTTTAAATGCTATTTAAAAGTGAGTTTAATCATTAATTGTGGTTTAACCTAAGAATTGTAGTTGCAAATGCAGTTCTATGTTTGTGTTCTTGACTTGCCTGAGAGAGAGGTTTTAGAACTAAGGTTTTAGATTAATGGTTTGTGGTTATTGGGTTGACCTGGGTTTAGCTCGAGAGAGTAAATCCTAAACCCAATCTCACACATTCAGCTCGAAGGAGTTAAGGTGTGGGCTGCTCTTAATTTGCATGTTTGTTGATGTTCGAGAGAAATCACTTTATTCGGGGTAATTGTTCGAGAGAAAATTACCTCCCTTATAGTCTTGCCTACTCACTAATATATAGCTATTTTCTAATAGTTGTAATTACCCATATGTCTATAATAGCCTATAAACGATCACACCCCAAGAATCCGTCTCATTATTGTTAATTCTTATTGTTTGTGACTGTTGTTTGTAGTTGATAATCAAAAACCAAAACCCCCATTTGACATTCGTGTCACCCCTTGATTTGAATGATGTCTTTGTTCGATAATTTTTATTCCTCTGACTGATTTGACCGCATTTGTACTTCCTAATTGAATCTGAAACACGTACCGATCCCTGTGGGATTCGACCCCAACTCATTTAGTTGGGTTTTAAACTAATTTACGATCGTTGCACACCTAGAATTGGATGAGGTGTGCTTGAACCGTTAAATCAAAGAACATCCCACACCTTGATTCATCTACTCTTTCAAGCTAGATGGGTAGGATTGGGTTTAGTATTCACTCTCGCGAGTTAAACCCAACTCAACCCAATACCCACAAATCATTAACCAATAATCTTAGTTCTAAAACCTCTCTCTTGAGCAAGCCAAGAAAACAAAGATAGAATTGTATTTACAACTACGATTCATAAATTTTTCCTCAATTAATGATTAAACTCACTTCAAAATAGCATTTAAACTAGTAATTAACAATACCCATAAACTAATTCAACTCATAATCGCATGATCACACCCCAATAATTGGGATTTTAGCCGAACATCATAATAAATAAAAACCGTTACCAAATCGATTAGCCATCAACTGGGTAAGAGTAATTCAAGCTTTACAATGTTCCAATGTGCAGAAAATTCGAAACCCACTTGCAAAAATCTCCAAATTGAGTCTCAAAACTTTCAAGTATACTTAGAAACTTCAGAGAAAACTGTTCTAGACTAAACTAGATTAAAAATTTGACACTAAATTAATGTCCAAAATATAATTTATAGTCGCCGAAAATAAGCCATTAAAGGCCATTTGGCGAAGTAAGTCAGGCTCGCCGAACCACTCGGCGAGCCGCCTTTTGATCTCTTCCATCGCCTTTTTACCTTGGCATTCAGCATCCTCGAGGTCAGTAACTTGGGTGATCTATCTTTTCATCATGGAACTGCTCGACGATTCGCCGACTACTCCTTTTCGGTGCCGACTTGGTTTCTTCCTTTAGGGCTTGGCACACTAGAACTTTAGGTGGTCAAATGAGCCACTCGGCGACACGCCGAGTGCTCTTGGCGATCCTCAAGCTCGCCCTTCTTCATTTCCTCAGCTTGTTTTGTTCCTTTTTTGCCTGTTAGTATCCTTGCTTTGTTCCTCAATCTATATACCTGAAAATCAAGGATTTAACATCAGTTTATGGCACAAATTAAGCATTTGAGGACACTAAATCTATATAAACAAAGCCCCAAATGAGTCCAAATCTAGGACTCATCAACACCCCAACTTAAACTTTTGTTTGTCCTCAAGTAAAATCAAGTTGAGCAGTTCAAAAAGGATGTCTCACATAGTGCTGCATAAGACTCAACATGAATGCACACAACATGACTCAACTTACTCATGCAATGATCAATTGTGCACTCAAAGATTCAAATTGTGACTCACCATTATCAAAGATGGTCAAGTTCACAATACTTGCTCCAAATGCAAGTTCAAGCTCAACAAAGGCATTTAAATGCCCTCACACCAAAGATGATTCCATATTCACACACAATTCTTCAACAATTTATAGTTTCGGAATCACATACAACTCTCACACTCACAAAGATGAACACATGCATGACCTCACCTATAGGCTTGCCCTTATTTTCCAATCAACATTTGTTTTAGCTCACTCAAGATCACAAAGGTCTTTACAAGGCTTGTAACAAAGTTGAGTGTAAAGGTATGGTTATTTAGGCTCAGTGGATGCTACCCTCATGAAATGTGGTTTGAACATCACTTTCTTCCTTTTCTTCAACATTTTAATCGTGCTCATAATTCACCCCCATTATTCACTTTCAAATGGACTATCGGATACCCCATTTCTTTTGCAACTTTCACAACTTTTTCATTCTTTTTCTTTTGTTTTCTTCTGTTCTTTCTCTCTCTCTTTTATATGGAGGGGTTCCATCTTTTTCAACACTATTGCTCAAAGGGGAATTTTTTTACAATTCTTGATTTACCTTCTCTTTTCACCACACCCCCAACTTGGGCTTTTGGCCTAAGTTGGCTATTCAAACAAACCACACTTCATGAGAATCATGGGTGAATAGATAAAGAGGGATTACAGTTGTTCAAGTTTCTTCCAAGAAAAGGTAAGGCTCAAAGGGGTTCAAGCAAGGTTCACACTATCTCACAAGGTTGGCCACAAAAAGAGGTATAATGTCAATTTGTTCACTCATCAAAATTGTTGCCTAAGGTCATTTCAAGAGTTTGCATCACTTATTCAATCGGACCAATGGGGCAAATTCTGGGTGTCATCCCACACAATATTCAAGGTAAGCTCATCACACAAGGCATTGACACCAATATCAAACGAGACTCATTTGAGCTAGTGTGCAACGTTCATTACAAGAGACTCATTAGATAATCGGCTAGTCATAACGAGATGCAAAAAGTTCACACATTGTCTATGCAACTTCATTTGGCCTCATCGTAGCCGTATATTTAATTCGTTCAATTAAGAGCAATATTCAAGTCATCGGTATTGATCATAACTGATACCCAAATTTGCACAAGAACAGCCATAATCACACACAAAAGAGGTGGCACAAAATTTAAAAATAGGTCAAAAACCATTTCCATTCAAAACAAGGAGCCACAAGCTCAAACATCCACAAAGACACAATTAAAACACAAAAACCCAATATATACAAACAAAATGTAATCACAAGAGGTAGGTATGGAAATACCTCACCCCACCCACAAAAGAAAAGCAGTTGTCCTCAAATGCAACTAAAAACAACCAAAGTCAATAAGAACAATAGAGAGGGACGTAAAGAATGATCCTGTCTACTCAGTCGCTCCATCGTCGGGGCATCAGTACCCGGGGTCATATCAACACCTGCTCCACTAGAGCCTTCCATGGAAGTATCCCTCAAGGAGGCCTGTCGGGCAGTCTCAATCATAGAACCATCTAGGTTTGCCAGATCATCATAGCAACATCTCGCTCCTCAAGCTTCTCCTCATCAGTCTCTACCTCAGACTTAGCAGCAACAATATCCTCCATAATACCATCGAAGGTAATCGGAGGTACCTCAACATAGGATGGAATCTCAGCACTCGGGTCCTCGAGGATCTCAACCGACCCAAACAACAAAGTAAAGTATGTGGACTTCAGATGGTCCACATCCTTCCTGAGCTTAGAAACCTCATCTTTCAAAGTCGTAACCTCAGTAGTAATCCCCTTGCCTCTCTCACAAGTGTCTGATCTCACCGTGAAAGCATCAATAGCTCTTCGGAGGGGAGTTAAAACAGCTAAAATGGCTCGCTCAATCATCCAGGGAACCTCAGCCTCTAACCGAGAAGCCTGCACATCAGCAGAATGGGCTACGTGCCCCATCTTGAGGAGCATGGCCTGGGTAATATGAGACCTGGCAGCAGTGGAACCAGCAGTAGCTCTAGGGGACTGGGAAGGAGTGGAAATGGATGTACCTGAATGCCCGGAGGCTGGAGTAGGAAAAGTTGCCTCTATAGGTATAGACTCAACATCAATCTCCGGGGATGTATCCACCGGAGTTGCTCTCTTCCTATCCGCCTAATCTTGTGTGTACTCAGCCTCAATGCGCCGGATATCAGTAGAGGATGTGGGTGTGACCTCAATGTCCCTCTTCTCGTCAAGAGGAACTCCATCCCGCCGACATAACTCTTGTAATAAGCACTGAGAAATGAAGGAATGTCTAGCACTATTTGGCTCTCATGGCCATCTCTTACTCTATAATTAACCCCAAGTTTATGCTCTTACTGGCTATGATTGCTCCGAGACAGCCGCATTTGGGTGACAGAGGATGGACTCATTCTATGAGGTCATGATGGAGTTGTTGATGAACCCAAACTAGTATCGAGCTGCTATGTTCAAGTCTTTCTTGTCAATAGGGATTTCGGCCTCGATCCACCTCGGGGTGGTATAAGAAATAAGGGGAGCTAGCCATCCCTTTAGGCCATCTAGAGGCACCGCGGTAGCCAGACTTGGGTGGTCAAAATTTGTACATCTATCAAACACAGCGTTGATGTAATCGCTGCTACATCGCACTGTCTTCCCTCGGACAACCACAGACTCTACTGGTCTAAAAGCACTGGCCTTCTTCTTTCCCTTTCGGACCAGGTCACTATACGCCGTGTAAAAATCCCCGACCCATGTAGGAATATAGGGGCTATGCGTCCTGGTAAGCTGCTCAAACCTATGGAAGCGTAGAGTGTCCCACACATTGGGGTACCCGTCCACTACACCATCCGTGGACAATCTTTTCTCTTCCAGAATGGTCCTCAGTACCTCGGCCTTTAGCCTGTTGAGTAACCGGGGAGGAGGACCCTGAACTGCTGGTGCTGGAACCACCGTTTGTGCCCGAGCTGGCACTGTATCAGCAGTAGGAGGGGTAGACTCCGGGATCCTAGACGGATTTTGATGAACTCTAGCACGAATCTCAGCTCACTGGGTTTGAAATGGTTGGTCATCCTCAGGCTTGGAGAATAAGGCCTAAGAATTAACAGAATCCCCATCACTACTGGAGTTGTGCTCCGATCTCTTAGCTACGGGGGCTTTGCCCTTACCCTTGCCTCCCTTTGGAGGTGCTTTCTTGCCTTTTTTAGAGGAAGAAGTTGCTCCCTCATTGATCACAATGCCCCGTGCTCATTTGCGGGGTGGCATTTTACTTTCATCCCAATTGGTCCTAGCCATATCTGCAAAACACATCAAAAAGAGTTAGAAAAGTTTCAAGAAGAGTTGCAGAAAGACTCGTCGAACCAGTCGGTGAGTCACTGAATCACTTTGGCGAGCCAGATCGAGCTCGCCGAAAGAACTAGCCTGAACAATTTCTAGAAAAATGGCAGGTCAATGATGTTCAGGGCCTTTCGATGAATCGCCGACACTACTCGACGAGCTCAGACTAGTCCACCGAAATTCACAGTGTGTTTTAGGGGTTAGTGGAGTAGAAAGTGCGATCAAAGGACCTTTCAGCGAACTCAGGCTTCCAGCCAAAAGTTATAGACTCCAAATAGACAATTCAAGAAATTAAGGGCGATAAGGGGGCATTGGCAAACCGCCGAACATTTTGATGAGGTCGACCCAGTACGCTAAACTGCCTAATGTGCCAAATTTCAACACCGTTTCCCAAAATCAAGCCCGCATCCCCCGATAACAAAATCAAACTAACACATTATGCAATTAGTACTAGACTTAATCGACCCATGACTCCGGGGTACTCAGACTTCCCCCTATTTGGCCAAAATTGGTCATTTCATGACTTTTGCCCTTTAGAATGACGTCAATTGATCCATCGTTGGGAAAATTACGACATTTAGCTCAATTAGGGGTTACTCAAACTTCACCCAACTAGACCCAACATAAAATAACTACTACCCAACAATTTACGATCAATTTTAACGCACAAAACTCTGAGAATCATCATTTCAAGCAATTAGGCACAAGTTTGAAACATGAAATAAGCAATCTAACACATTAAGCATGATTTAAACACAAGCCCAGCACACAACAACACACATTTACCAAGAAAATTTTAGTTCAACTACTAATCTAGAGTTCCGGGTTCAAAAAGCCAACCTTAATGTCGAATTGAGATTTTGATATGCTAGGCGGCAAAGTTATCCAAATCCAAGCACGATATCAAGAACAAAAAATGATAAAAAGGGGAAAATATGGAAAATCTATAGTGCGGGTGAGAGAGTACGGGGTTAGAAATAAGAGAATCCGAAAGACTTTGAAAATTTAAGCCGTTTGGCCTTTTAAAACCATTCAGTTCCCTGCCCTTTCTACGGTATTAGTCGATCACACCGAACCACTCGGTGATGGGCCGAGTGGTAACTTACCTCACCGAGTTTACAGGACCTCCAATCAATTTAGGGGTCCAAAAGGCGAACAAAATCGAGCTCGCTAACCTGTTCGGCGAGTCGTCGATTCAGCCATTAGCCCGTTGAGTTTTACAGACTTCCACTTCAGACTTTTGTGGGTCCAATTCGGTTTTGCCGACCTCTTCGGCGAGTCACCGACTGGACTCTTGGCTCGCCAACCTGCACATTCTCAAACACATTCCACTTTACAACCTGTACAATCAACACCCGTTATTCAAAATCAAACAGAAAGCATTAAAAACTTGGGTTTCCTCTCAAGAAGCGCCTTAGTTAACATCGTGGCACGACGCAAGTACCCATTCAAGCTTCATTCTTGGGGTTTGCCATAGTATCACTAGGCAACCCCCCTTGTTGTCTCAGGTTTAGATGAGACGAAATCTGACCCATTTATGTCTCCAGCTGCTTAATTGAGGCTAAATGAGAAGTCACTATCTGGTTGAGAGTCGATACATCATCCTTCATTTCCTTCAACACTTTATCGAACCCTTCAACCTTGTTGAGAATGCGTGAGAGCATATCTTCCATATGGCCACCTTCAGAATCTTTGGGCTTTTGACTCTCATGGGGAGGAACATACATATCCTTCTCCCCCTCTCTTTCTTTCCAAGTGGTGTTTTGATCATGCCAATCTCTGTCATGGTATCTCCAGCCCTCATCTCTATTCCATCTTTGATTTCCACCCGGCCTTGGGTAGTTAACACGATAACCTCCTTCTTGGTTGGCTAGGAAGTTCACTTTCTTATTGTACAACGCTTTAAATTTGGCTTCATCGGGGCTTACACCACCAACACCTACGACATTTACACTCCTTGTACCATCACCCATGACATTTTTTGCCAAGATGTCCAGCTGGGTCATCATCTTTGCCATGTTCTGGTCTCTCTCTTGATCTTTTTTTATCATCTCCTTTGTCATTTTATAAGTAAGAGGAGAGACTTGTTCTTCGCGAGTGTACCATGCTCGGTTAATCTTGGTCATGCAATCAACGAGTTGGGATGCTATTGCATAGGGTTGTTACATCAAGCCACCCAGAGAATGTTGATCAGCCACTCCTTTGTTCACTGAATCGAGGCTTCTATAGAAATATTGCAGCAGTACATTATTTGGAAGTCCATGAGTTGGGCATTGCAGCACCATCTTCTTAAACCTCAGCCATGTTTCATGTCTGGGCTCTCCTTCCAAACGTTTGAATCCTTGGATGGTGTCCCGAAGAGTCATCATCTTCGAAGGGGGGAAGAATCTCACTTGGAATGCAGTAATAAACTCTTTCCACAAAGTGATACAATCTCTTGGCAACTCAGCCAACCACTTGCTTGCCTCGCCCATCAGAGAAAATGGGAACAACCTCAGCCGGACTGATTCTTGCGGTATGTTCTTAAATGAGAACGGTCCGCAAACATCAACAAAATTTCTGATATGCTCATGGGGATCCTCATAAGCTAGCCCTCCAAACAAACCCTTCAATTGTAAGAGTTGAAGCATGGTGCTTGTGAGGTGAAACACAACATTTCCTTCAGTAGGAGGCAAACGAATGGCCCCAATACTACCCATTTGGACTGGGTCATTGATGTTTGGGTCATTGACATCATTGAGGTTTCCGACATCATCTTGGTGGCCCACTTGGCTACCATTACTTTCGTTAACGCTCATTTCCTCCTTTGTTTTAACAAGCAACACAAAACCAAAAATAAAAATAAGTAGATTCAAATATAACTAAAAAGAACACAATTCAACTTCACCAAAACAATTTCAAATAACACCACTCCCCGGCAGCGGCCCCATTTTGATTTTTAACGTTTCAAGAACGCCTCATATAATTCTAGGTGACAATGATTGTAAATCAATATAAAACCCAAATAAATGAGTTGGAGTCAAATCCCACAAGGAGTGGTGTGTGTTTTAAATTCAAATAGAAAGTGCAAATGTGGTCTAATCAGCCGTAGGAATAGAATTTATCGCAAAAAGACATTATTTCAATAAAAGAGGTGAAACGAATGTCAGATGGGGGGTTTTGGTTGTAATTATCAACTACAAACAGTCATAAAACTTTGAAATAACAATAGGGAGAAAGATTCCCAGGATGTGATCGATTATAGGCAAATATAGGCATTGGGTAATTGCAACTACTAGTAAATATCTAAATATCAGTGAGTAGGCTAGACTATAAGGGAGATAGGTTTCTCTCGAACAACTATCCCAAATCAGGTGATTTCTTTCGAACATCAACAAGCATAACAATGAAGAACAACCCACACCTTCATTCATCTACTCTTTCAAGCTAGATGGGTAGGATTGGGTTTACGATTCACTATCTCGAGCTAAACCCAGCTCAACCCAATACCCACAAATAATTAACCAATTATCTTAGTTCTAAAACCTCTCTCTCGAGCAAGACAAGAAAACAAAGATAGAACTGCATTTGCAACTACAATTCATAAATTAATCCTCAATTAATGATTAAACTCACTTCAAAATAGCATTTAAACTAGTGATTAACAATACCCATAAACTAATTCAACCTATAATCACATGATCACACCCCAAGAATTGGGATTTTCGCCGAACATCATAAAAAGATAAAAATTGTTACCAAATCGATTATCCATCAACTGGGTAAGAGTAATTCAAGCTTTACAATGTTCCAATGTGCAGAAAATTCAAAACGCACTTGCAAAAATCTCCAAATTGAGTCTCAAAACCTTCAAGTCTACTTAGAAACCCCAGAGAAAATTGTTCTACACTAAAATGGATTAAAAATTTGATACTAAATTAATGTTCAAAATCTAATTTATAGTCGCCGAAAATAAGCCACGAAAGGCCATTTGGCGAAGTAAGTCGGGATCACCGAACCACTCAGTGAGCCTCCCTTTAACCTCTTCCATCGCCTTTTTTCCTTGGCATTCAGCATCCTCGAGGTCTGTAACTTGGGCGATCTATATTTTCATCGTGGAACTGCTCAACGATTCGTGAACTGCTCATTTTCATCACCGACTTGGTTTCTTCCTTCAGGGCATGGCACACTGGAACTTCAGGTGGTCAGCTGAGCCACTCGGCGACACGCCGAGTGCTCTTGGCGATCCTTAGGCTCGCCCTTCTTCATTTCCTCAGCTTGTTTTGTTCCTTTTTTGCATGTTAGTGTCTTTGCTTTGTTCTTCAATCCATATACCTGAAAATCAAGGATTTAACATCCGTTTATGGCACAAATTATGCATTTGAGGACACTAAATCTATATAAACAAAGCTCCAAATGAGTCCAAATGTAGGACTCATCAATCCTAGGTCTCGTGTCTGCGTCCTGGGGGTTGCTTCGAGGCTTGACAATATAACTCCATGTGGGATCGCTTAGTTGGGTTTATATTTATTAGCGACCGCCTACACTTAGAATCGGATGAAGTGTAGTTGAGTGTTATCAACAATCATAGGGAGGAACATATCTATCTTTTTCAGCTTTCCTATCTCTCTAATTTCAACCTCTCCAATCTTTCCAACCACCATCTCTCTCCACGTTCCAACCTTGGTTCCCACCTTGTCTTTGTTAGTTTGGGTGAGAACCCTCCAATTTGGTTTTCCAAATAATGCACTTATTCATGTATAATGCCTCAAACTTGGCATCTTCCAGACACTGTGTCACTGCTTGTTCCAACCGCATTCACTACTTTCAATTTACCTCCCATGATATGTTTATACAACAAATAGAAATGGGTCATCATTTTGGACATGTATTCATTTTGATCATTGTCCTTCTCAATTTATTCTTTACCCATGCTCAGTTGTACAGTGGACACTTGGTCTTCTCTAGTTTACCATGCTCGGATGACCCATGTCATGTCATTTGACAACAACGTTGCTACTTCATAAGGTTGTCATATTAATTCACCTTGAGCTTGTTGATCATCCAAACATTTATTGACTAAATCAAGCTTACAATAGAAGAATAGCAGCAGTAAATGGTTGAGAACACCATTTGTTGGATATTTCACTAGTAATCTCTGGAACTGTAACCATGTCTGATGTAGAGGTTCACCTTCCATCCTTTTGAAATTATGGATTTGGTTCCTATGTTTGACCATCTTCGAGAGCGAAAGAATCTCTCAATGAAAGAATCATTTAGCTTTTCCCAAGAAGTAATTGAATCATTTGGCATTTTTGACAACCATCTAGTAGCTTCACCCATCAAAGAGAACGGGAATAACCTCAACCTTATGGACTCTTGTGTGATGTTTTTTGAACATAAATGTCCCTCACACATCCACAAAGTTTCGGAGGTGCTCATAGGGATATTCGTAAACTAATCCCCCAAATGTTCCTTTTATTATTTAGAGCAATTGTAGCATTATTTCAATTACATGAAAAATTGCCCTCCCAGCTGTGCGAGGTAACCAGATGGCTCCCGTGGTTTGAATGATGTTCATGTGCATTTCATTCAAATCACTTATGCTATTACGTTTACCATAGTGACTATTGTGTTCACTCATGCTTAAGACCTGCAAATCAGCAAACCATAACACCAAACAACAATCTACTACAACTAAACAAATTTACAAACTACTTTCTCAAATAAAATCCTCAACAACCATTCCCTGCAATGGCGCCATTTTTTATAACACTCAAAGTACTCTTCAAAACTAATTAAAAGAGTAAGTGGTTGTCATCAATGAAAATACCCAACTAAAGTATGGGTCGAATCCCACAAAGAATGGTATAATGTGGAAAATTCTATCAAGAAATTTGGATTGTAAATTCCTTCATTTCTAATACTAAGAACAAGTGGGTGGATGAGTCTACCAAATTTAATAAAAAGGTTAGTTATCAATAGTCACAATTGAACTGAATTTTAGGAAAATCAAATAAGTAACAAGTAATCTAGGGGTGCGAGAATTCAAAATTGATGTAACATATGGGTAATTTTGTTTCTTTATAATGACGAACATTTATGGGTAGGCTAGGTCATCTTCAATGACACTAATCTTCTTTCAATCTCATAGCATCAATTTATAGAGTCTCATTTCGGTCTCATCTATGTGCAAAAACTAAACAACCCAATACCTTACTATATTCTCTCTTTCGATGAAGAAATAGGGAAAATAGATCCGACCCATAACCTCTATTTTAAAGCAAGTTACAGAAATCAAACCTAAATTGCTAATATCAAACTAATCACCCACTCCAATCAATCTCTTTCAAGAATCAATCGGAGATTGTATATAGGGATTAAGTTTGTAACCTTAACCTATAAGTTAACCGCATGATAATTAGCTTAAATTCATGAATGAACAACAACAAAATAGAGAATAACACAATACCACTACAATAAATCAACACCCAATCCCATAAATGCTCCCCTAGATCTTGAGGTTTTAGCCACCCATCAAAAATGTAAAATGATTATACCTTTCATAAAAGCAACCACAGATAACATGAAATGAAGTAATTACTAGCAAATACACTTTGAATTTAACTTCAATTTGTCAATTTCAAGAGCAAAATTTGAAAACCCTAAAACTAGAAAAGTGTTATTTACAAAGTAAAAGTGTTTCTCTCTCTTAACTATGCATAACTTTCTCACCAATGTTCTCACTTTTTGGAACTCTAGAACTCTAAGAAACTCTCTAATATTCTATCATTTGGACCATTTATAGTTCCCCAACATCAGGCTCGTTGTTCTCATTAGGCGAATCGCCAATTACACCTCAACTTTCCCTTCATTTGCTTTAGGCGAAACGCCAATTACACCTTAACTTTCCCTTCACTTGCTTTAGGCTTCAGGAGTTTGAACCTTAGTTGGCAAGCTGGTTCGAGTCTACATTTAACATTTGGCGTATCTCCAAGTACCACTATTGTTTGTCTTTCAAGCCTTCAATTTTTCTACCAGTACTATCACCTTAGGTGATGGTGACCTTCTTCACCCTTTGCATTCGATGATTCTTCATTCCTCTTTTAGTACACCGACCCGTCTTGATTACTTCAATTGTTGTGCACCATCATCTTGGGTGAGTTCATACCCATTGAGCGATATTCCCTTCAAGTTAGGCGATCACCAATATGGAGTTTGCACTTATTTTCATGTTTTGGCCCTTATTTTATACATTCATCCTTGCCTTATCCTTTAGCCCTCATATATGCAAATCATCAAAATATCATTAGAATAGGACAAATAAGGCATTGAGGACACAAATTGTTGAGCTAATTATGCCTGAAATGAGTGTAATTTACCACTCATCATGGGGTCCCCAGGGTTTCAAATTTCTCTAATCAATTTCAATTGATCAAATTAAGGTTCTTCCAAAATATATACGGGTTTTATTCAATAACAATTTTGTTGTTGTTTAAATCTTCTATTGCATGATTTGACATAAATTATATGATATCTAGTTTAATTATATGAACCCGAGCATGATCCATGACTTTTCATTATGAACTTATGATGAACCCATGAACTATGATTTTGAAGGATTATGCATGTCTTATGGAATATGTTAATACGGTATTTTTAATAAAAGTATAATGTTGTTGTGAAAGGCTTACTCACATACGAATATGACCATGATTGTGAAAGGTATTTCTTACATGGGATTATCATTGGTGAAAGGTTTTCTCACCTATGCTTGAATTTTAATTTAAGGAACTATTTTATATTTTGATCTTTAAGTTGTGGATTGGTATTTATCATTGCCTTTCCTATGTTATAATAATATTTGATTTTTATCTATTCCATTGGGATTTAGACTTAACACCGAGATGGCTTTGAGGTGGAGGCTCATATAGGGTAGTCTCTAGTAGCAATCTCTAGTGCAAACTACGTGCTCCCGTAGGATTATCTTAAATGACCTAGCTAGTGAATCCACTTTAGCAAAAGATGATATGTATGGATACTATCTTGGCCGGTGTAACCCCCTTCTTTCAGTATGAGAGACATACATAATTCCATGACATGGTCTTATTATCGGTTAAAGCTAATATCGCACAAAATGAATATGTTTCTTCAAAAGCCTTCTTATGTCTCTTATTTTAAATGTGTTGACCATATCTTATGAAATATATGTTGTTGCTTCATTAAAACTTTAAATGCTCAAATGTTGGTCATATCTCACATGCTTAAGTTCTTCGTGCTATCATGTCTATTTATGCATATTGCCTCATACTTAGTACATTACATGTACTAACACATAATTGTGCCTATATTGTTTCATTAATGTAGGGTCCAACACTCCTACCTCTCACACTCATGGCTAGTTAATCATTTTATCAGATTCAAGAGGTTGTGAGTCCTTATTTTCCAAGGACCGAGACATTTTTACTTATTTTATGTCTTTCTACTTTTCAGATGATGTATGTATAGTGTATGATTTTTGACCCAACCACTTTTTTTTATGTTTATATGGATTGGTTAGACTATGTTAGACTTCCACTTTGTCAAACTCTTTTAGGATAAAAGATTGTTTCTTTGAAACTTTTATTTCTATTATCTTATATTATGTATGTTAAGTGGATTGTGTTTGACCTTCCAGGTTTCTATACGCCATGTTACGCTTAAGGTATACTTTGGATCATGACAAATTTTGTATTCAAAGCACATGGATTACAAAGGTCCTAAGTTATCTCATAAGCCACCTCAAGTAGAGTCTTGTTCATGAGTATGAAGTGTGCCACACTTATCAATAGGAGGTTATAAGATGTTTAGGAAATTCTACTTTGTTCATAATTCTAAAGTTGTGCGATAGATTATAACCCTATATGTCTCTCTCTTAATCCTTATTCGATGTTTTTTAAGATATGGTCCCTCGAAGAGCATATGTTAGAAGGAGTATAAATGATAATATGGAACAATAATATCCTCAAGGTTCTCAAGTTTTGTCCAAGCAAGTGACTAATGCAGAGTTCTTAGCTTCTTTTTAAGTGTTGGATCAAGCCATGAAACCTCAAGTCAATAGGGATGTCGTGGTCCCCATGAACCCAAATGTTGGTACGACAGCAAGTAGAGAGTAAAGTCTATGGAGTTTCATGGTTCCAAAGTTGAGGAAGATCATCAAGAGTTCATTAATGAGGTATATAAGGTTTTGATAATCATGGGAGTGATAATGATGGAAAAGACGAAATTGGTTGCTTATCAACTTAAAGGTGTTGCACAAGTTTGGTTCAATCAATGGAAGGAAGAGAGGGTAGTTGATGTGGTTCCTCTTTATTAGGAGAAGTTTAAGGTTGCTTTCCTTGATAGCTTCTTACCCATTTGAGACGAGGAAGGCAAAGGTACTTAAGTTCATTAACATTCGTCAAGGGAATATAAGTATGAATGAATATGCCTTGAAACTCATATAATTGTCCAAGTATGCTCCAACTATCATTGTTGATCCTAGGGCATGGATGTGAAGGTTTGTTCCACGTGTGTCCAAAATTGAGGTTAAGAAATTTTGTACCGATATGATTATTAAGGAAATGGATGTTTTTCGTTTAACAATTTACGCTCAACAAAGTGAAGAAGAGAATCTTAAGGAAAGGTCTTTAGAGGCAAAGAGGTCAAAGACTGGTGATGGTGACTTTTCATATTCAAGATCCGATGGACATGGTCGTTCTTGGTTCTGAAAAAGGTTTTTCAGTCAATCTTCCTCCAATGCTCCAGCTCCTAAGTTTAACAAAGAAAGGGTGTATAACCCTAAGCCTTAAGAAGAAAATGGTGGTGGAAATGGATCTTCTGTTCTTGCATGTCAAAAGTGTGGCAAGAGTCATCCGGGAGAGTGTTTGATAGGTAAGGATAATTGTTTTGGTTATGGTAAAAGTGGTCACCACTTGAGATATCATCTATCTGGGATCAACAAGGAAAAATATGGTAGGTAAGCTCGCCTAGTGGTTCAAGTTTGAGTGCTCCAATTAAAAATTGATTATGTGCACTTCAAACTCGACATGATCAAGAGTGTTCTCCTAATGTGTGTAAAGTTATGTTGAAAGTCTTTTATCTTGATGTTTATGCTCTGCTTGATCCTGGTGCTACTTTGTCTTTTGTGACACCATATGTGACTATGTAATTTTATGTTTCTTCTGATGTGTTGTTAGATCCTTTTTTTTTATCTCTACTTCCATCAGTGAGTTTATTGTGGCTAAGAAAGTTTATATAAATTATCCCATCTCATTTACCCATAGAGTCACTCATTTTTTATCTAGTAGAGCTTGATATGTTTGATTTCGATGTTATTCTTGGTATGGATTGGCTCCATTCTTGTTATGATTTTGTTGATTGTTGAACCCGAGTGGTTAAGTATTAGTTTCCAAATGAGCCTGTCCTAAAGTGAAATGGGGGAAATTCTATGCCTAAGGGTCAGTTTGTTTCTTGTCTTAAAGCTAGAAAAATGGTTTCTAAGTGTTGCATATACCATCTTGGGTTAGGGATACTGATTATGAAATCCCTACTCTTGAATAGATCCCTGTGTAAAATAAGTTTCCAAAAGTATTTCTCGATGATCTACCCGATGTGCCTATCAAAAAGGAAATAGACTTCGATATTGACCTTATCCCAAATATGTAACTCATCTCTATTCCTCCTTACCATATCTCTTTGGCAAAACTTAAGAAATTAAATAAGCAATTGAAAAATTTGTTGGATAAAGATTTCATCCGACTAAGTATCTCGCCATGGGGTTCTCCAGTTTTGTTTGTTCGTAAGAAGAATGGTTCACTTCGCATGGGTATTAACTACCGGCAATAGAAAAAGGTCACCATTAAGAATAAGCACCCTCTTCAAATGATCGACAACCTTTTTGATCAACTCCAAGATGCAAGCTTCTTCCCTATTATTGACCTCTTATCGGGTTATCATCAATTGAGGGTGAAAGAAAATGACATTCAGAAGATTGCATTTCGAACTAGAAATAGTCATTATGAGTTTTTTGGTAATGTCATTTGGGCTGAGAAATGCTCCGGCTGCATTGACGTACTTAATGAATAGACTGTTTAGAAAATACCTTGATATGTTTATGATTGTGTTTATTGATAACATCTTAATTTACTCGTGGAGTAAGGATGATCATCCCAATCAATTCAAGATTGTGTTGAAAGTCCTCAAGGACCGATAATTATTTTCCAAGTCTAGTAAGTGCAATTTTTGGTTGAATTATGTGTCTTTTCTTGGTCATATTGTTTTTTATAAGGGTATTAAGGTAGATCCTAAGAAGACTGAATTAGTTAAGAATTGGCCTAAACCTCTATCCCCTTGTAATATTAACATCTTCTTGGGTTTTTTGGGTATTATAAAGGTTTGTAGAAGGGTTTTCTTTGATTGCCTCTCCATTGACTACATTGACCCAAAAAAAGGTAAAGTTCTTATGGTCGGAAGCTTGTAGAAAGGTTTTTCAAGAGTTGAAGGACACTCACTTCGGCTCCTATTTTGACTTTATCGGAAGGCTCTGATGGGTTTGTTGTGTATTGTGATGCTTCAATAATTGGATTAGGATGTTTTCTTACGAAAAATGGGAATGTTTTTGCTCATGCTTCAAGGCAACTCAAGATTCATAAAAAGAAATATCCTACCCATGATTTGGAATTAGCGGTGGTTGTTTTTGCCTTAAAGATTTGGAGGCATTATTTGTATGGTTTCCACGTTGATGTTTTTACCAACCACAAAATTTTGCAACACGTTTTCAAGTAAAAGGATCTAAATCTTCATCAAAGGAGGTGGCTTGAGTTGCTAAAGAATTACGACATGAGTGTCCTCTATCACCCCAAGAACGTGAATGTGGAGGCATATTCTCTTAGTCGACTATCAATGGGTACTGTTGCACATGTTGAGGAAGATAATAAGGAGGTTGTTCGTCATGTTCATAGATTAACTCGATTGGGTGTTCGGTTTGTTGATTCGGATGAAGGTGGTGTAGTTTTCCAAAATGGTTCACAATCATCTTTAGTATCGGATGTAAAAGCTAAGCAAAGTCTTGATCTGATTTTAGTTGAGTTGAAGGAAGTGGTGCTTAAGAAGCCCGTTGAGGCTTTATCCCAAGGGGGAGATGGTGTACTTTGATAGAAAGGTCGTTTGTGTGTTACCAATGCTAATGATTTGATGGATCAAAAAAAAATTGGAAGCCCACAGTTCTCGATATTCCTTTTACCCCGGAGCCACTAAGATGTATAGTGACTTGCGTGAGGTCTATTAGTGGAATAGGATGAAGAAGAATATTGTGAAATATATGGCTAAGTGTCCTAATTGTCAACAAGTGAAAGTTGAGCATCAAAATCCTAGAGGTTTGTCCCAAGATATTACCATTCCTACATGGAAGTGGGAAGATTTGAATATAGACTTTATTGTTGGTTTACCCCGTACCCGACGACAACATGACTCAATTTGGGTTATTATGGATCATATGACGAAGTCGGCTCATTTCATTCTCATCAAGGTTTCTTTTTCTGTGGAAGATTATTCTAATTTGTATCTAAGGGAGATGGTTAGGTTGCATTGGGTTGCCCTTAGCCATTATCTCTGACAGTGGTACCCAATTCATTTCTCAATTTTAGAAGTCTTTCCAAAAAGGTCTTGGTACCCATGTTAAGCTTAGTACGCCCTTTCATCCTTAAACCGATGGGCAATTAGAGCGTACTATCTAAACTTTGGAGGATATTTTGATGGCATGTGTAATTGACCTCAAGGGTAATTGGAATTATCGCTTGTCTTCGATTGAGTTTGCATATAATAATAGCTATCATTCAAGTATTGGTACAAATCCATTTGAAGCTCTTTATGGTAAGAGGTGTAGATCCCACATAGGTTGGTTTGAAGTTGGTGAGGTTACTTTGATAGGTCCTAAATTGGTATATGAGGCTATGGAGAAAGTTTGGCTTATTAGAGAAGGTTGAAAATGGCTCAGAGTCGAGAAAATTCCTATGACGATGTTACAAGAATAGATATTGAGTTTGATGTTGATGTATATACTTGAAAATTTTGCCTATAAAGGGTGTCATAAGGTTTAGTAAGAAAGGGAAACTTAGTCCCCGTTATGTTGGTCCTTATCAAGCGTTGAGGCGGATAGGTGAGGTAGCTTATGAATTAGACTTTCCCTCCAAATTATAGTCGGTGCATCCGGTGTTCCATGTGTCTTTATTGAAAAAGTGTATCGGTGATCCGACATCAATTGTGCCATTGGAAAGTCTTGGTATAAAGGAAAGTCTTTCTTATGAAGAAGATCTGGTTGATATTTTTGACCGGGAAGTTAGAAAGTTGAGGAACAAAAAGGTTGCATATGTAAAGGTGTTGTGGAGGAATCAAATTTTTGAGGGTGATACTTGGGAGGCCGAGGCCGATATGCTGTCCCGATATCCTTATCTTTTTCCCTCCGATCCTACCCTAGTATGAGGTACTTAGCCCTTCATGGTTCATTCTTACGGATTCATATGTCTTAGTCATTCTCATGGTTCCTTAAACATACATGTATGTTTATGAAATGATATTTGATCATATTTTAGCTTTGAGTCAATTTCCTCTTTGATTATGTGCATATATGTGATTGCATTCATGTATATCCCTTCCCCCACCCTATTTATGTTTCCTTGAGTTCCATTCTAGGATGAATATTCCCAAGGGGGAGATATTGTAACACCTCAGATTTTGAAAAGGGAATAGGTTGCATGAATTTTGGCTATTGGTTCAGGTCTGTGAGACCAGTCTATGGTTTGTAGAAATTTCAATGGGTCGTAGACCAGTATTATATGAATGGTAAAATACTTTTTGAAAATCAAGTCTGAGTACCTCAGCCTACGGATGATTAGTACGGCCCGTCGAGTGATCTACAGGTCATAGTTTGGTTCCGTAGAAACAATCCAGACTTAGTGAAAATTTTGGGGTTAAAGTTAAGTTCTATAGTTAGGGTCTACGAATTGTAAGAATCCCTATAGGCCGTAGAAGGGTCTCGTCAAAATTTAGGTTATTTTAAGGTCCAATACTTGGTCTACGGTTGACCAATACGGACTGTACAAAGCTCAACGGTTTGTAGGTTAGACCTGTATACCAATCTGATACTTAATTCTTAGGGTCTTTTCCAAAATGGTTTAAGCTTATACTATGTCATTTTGACCTCTATACTATGCCTTGTATAATGACTTTAAGTCCTAAATCTACTTACTTTAAACCCAAAACCCAACAAAATTAATTCTCCCAAATTCTCTCTCAACCTATGGAACAAGAAGAATCTAGGGTTCTCTCCAAGGTCATCATTTCACAATTCATCTTGGGCTTTGAGTAGCAAGGTATGTGGGTATTCACCCATGGAGTTCATTCCTCCATGGGAGTCCCCAAGGTTTCTAATTGTTCAAATCAATTGCAACTGATTAAATTAGGGTTCTTTGTAATTCTATATGGGTTTCATTCAATTATGATTTTATTTATTGTTTAAATTTTATATTGCACGATTTGATGTAAATTACATGATATCTAGTTGAATTTATATAAACCCAAGCATGATCCATGACTTTCAAATATGAACTTATGATGAACCCATGAACTATGAAATCTGAAGGATTATACATGTCTTACGAAAATGATGTTTATGATAATAGGGTGCGCTTACATGAAAGTATCAATATTGTTGTGAAAGGTTTAACGAATATGACCATGATTATGAAAGGTATTTCTCACATATAGATTCACATTGGTGAAAGGTTTTCTCACCTGTGATTGAATTGTAATTTAAGTAGCAATTCTATGTTTTGATCTTTAAGGTGTGGATTGGTATTGATTATTGCATTTCCTATGTTATAATGATATTTCATTTTTATCTATTCCATTGGGATTTAGACATAACATAGAGTGGGATTTGAGGTGGAGGCTCAAATAAGGTAGTCACTAGTAGCAACCTCTAGTCCCAAACTACATGTCCTCGTAGGATTGTCTCAAATGACCTAGCTAGTGGATCCACTTTAGCAAAAGATGATGTGTACGGATGCTACCTTGGCATGTAGAATCCCTTTCTTTCGGTACGAGGGATATACCAGATTCCATGGCATAGCTCTTATGGTCTTATTGTTTGTTAAAGCTAATATCCCACAAAATGAATATGTTTCTTCAAAAGCCTTCTTATGTCTTTTATTTTAAATGTGCTGACCATATCTTGTGAAATATATGTTGTTTCTTCATTAAGCCTTTAAATGCTCAAATGTTGGTCATATCTCACATGTTTAGGATTTTCATGCTGTCATATATATTTATGCATATTTCTTTGTACTTAGTACATTACATGTACTAATGCATACTTGTGCATACATTATTTCATTACTATTGGGTATGATGCTACTACCTCTTACATTCATAGATAGTTGATCATTCTATCGGATTCAAGAGTTGGTGAGTCCTCATGTTACAAACAACGAGACATTTTTACTTGCTTTATTTTTTTTTCTAATTTTTGATGATGTATATGGCATATAGGTTATGTCCCAACCACTTCTTTTCATGACCCAGGGGTACCCCCTAGATGTAACGTGGCACATAGAACCCCGAAGGACTTCAGGTAAGCCACTTAGCATATCACAACATAAGATAATAGAAAAGTACAGAAATTTAAAACATATTTTTCAATATGATCGAAGTCTCATAAAACGCAGCAAAGTCTATTACACTTGTCTCAAACCATCTAATACTTGAAAGGAGTAAGGGACACAGCCCATACACAAGTCTAAACATAAAAGGAAGGGTGATCAAGTCCTCGATGCTATGAGGACTCACCAAAACTTCTCTTCTTGATCTACTATGAACCTAGCCACGAGGATGGAAGTCAATATCGCCGAACCCTACATTTGATAAGAATGTAGGCAAGAGTATGCGTAATTACAATACTGTACTAAATATGATGGCTAGCATAAATCATCAACATAAGCATATGAGAGGCATTAGTCAACATAAGGCATAAACAATATTCATAAAAGACAATATCATAAGTCATGAGCATAAAAGACATCATCATAAAACATAGGCTATGAGCATAATAAATAGCAACATAGTCATAGACATAATCAATGCATCTAGGTTAACATAACATAAGAGAAACATACCATAACTACCCTCAAAGTATACTTGTGCAATGCATGAATAAGACCCCATAATCTCACTCATGCTAAGTAAAGCTTCTTGAGTAACCATAGTTCATAATTCATATTCTAGTTCATATTGTTGTCATAGTGGGAATAAGCCCTAACCGACATACACCATGTTAGCTTAACATGGAATTTGGTGTTTCCCACACCGAAAAGGGTTGTCCTACTTGCCTAAGGTAGAACCATACTCTTAGCTTAGGTGGATCCATTAGCTAAGTAACCTACGGGGGCACATAGTTTATAGAATTAGGAGATTGTTACTAGAAACCCGGCCTTTCTAATGGGGGGAGCTTCCATCTCAAGAGATTGCTTCTAAAAACCCGACCTTTCTATCGGGGAAGCTCCTATCTAGAAACTCGGCCATTCTATTGGGAGAGCTTCCATCTCATATTCAATATTCACTCGGTGGTAAGCATTAATTCCCACACAGTTCCTATTAAGTCTTGACTTAAGTTCATATTCATGGAAGAATGTCTTGACACTCAATCCACCATAATTCATAAGATATCTCATAGATTCAATAGGTGAGAATAGTTTTTCAACCTTGGAATCATCATATTGAGAGAAAACCTTCCACATCATATCATATTCATACATAGGTCTGTAAATGAGAATAGCCTTTCAACAACACACAACAAGATCACACAACAAGATCATCATCATAATCACTTTACTCTCAAAGTGTTCTTAAAGCATATACATAACCTTCATAAAACATGCATAATATCTTATATTTCCCTTTCAAGGGTCAATTCTTATATCAAATCAAAATATCTAGAATGACTACATTCGACATGGATATAATCACAATTCAAGTAATCAAATTACTACATGAATAATCTCATATACTCATTATATGGGTCATGTGAGTAAAGTCCTTCCACAATAATACCATATACAAATAAGCATACATAATAGATTCACTCTCAAACCCTTAACATTCCTAGTTCATTCATATTAGCTTTTACCCTCAAGGCCCTAGAAATCACATTCATACTACAAGTCTTACTCTCAAGTAATACTTCACATGGTCATCATATATGCCTAATTTTCAAGACAATCTAACCACATGCTTCATTCTTAAGAAATTCTAACCACATATCATCATATAAATTCAATCTCAACACTACTAATCATGATTAATCATATAAGCCCTAATCCAATCAATTCATGTCTACAAGCTTTACTTTTAAGCAATTTATATCTAGGGTATTCTCAAGCAATTCATAAAGAAATTCATCAATCTTAGAAGGTCACATCTAAGCCCTCAATTTCCCCTTTCATGGTATACAATCAAACTATATCAATTTCACCCTAGAATCTTAGGTTAATCAAGAATACATGTATAACCATACTAAAAACATGTAATTACATCATAAACATTCATAAACAACCATTATCCACTCAATTGGATCAACATACAACAATACCCACAATATAGGAAGGAACCCTAACTCGAATTGGGGATTCATCTTCACAATTGGGGGAAACATTGAGGCTTCATGGATAAAAGGAATCCATGAATGAATAAGTCACCATACCTTGATTACAAAGCCTACCAATCTTGAAACAATGGAGACTTGACTTGACCTAGCTTGACCCTCTTCTTCTTCTTCTTCCTTGAGTTTTCTAGAGAGAGAATTTTTGGAGAGGATAAACTTTGTGGAAATATTTGGGTGTTTGGAAAATAATGAGGTGAATGGGTGTATTTTGAGTTAAACTGACTTATATAGGTGTAAAAATCTTAGGCAAAACGACCTCACTTAATACCCCTTTAAAAAGGAATTACCTAAAATAATCCCCCACTTTAAGTGGGGTCCCCATGGACTACGCCCATCTTCACGAGTTGTCAAGGACACCATGGCCATTGAAGGTTCCCATGGTCCCTTGACCAGTAGCTATGGCACCTTAACTTAACCCCCACATTCTGAAGGCAAGACCACGGCCACTCCCACGAGCCGTGAAGTGGCTTGTGTGGAGGACGCCAACTTGAGCAGCCTTGGGGGTCTTAATGCCTCACCACCACGAGTGTCACCACGGGATGTGAAGACCCTCGTGGAAGTGTGGGCAGTGCCCTGGCAAGCTTGGGCAGCCTTGGCCTCTTGCCTTGGCCCTTACCCATTCTCCTTGGTTCATGCCCATTTTTTCCTTGACGTTAACCCTCACGTTTAGCTCTAGTTTAGCCTACTAATTTCTGGGGTGTTACACTTTATTAATGTTTATATAGACTGTTGAGACTATGTTAGACTTACGCTCTATCAAACTTTTTTATAATATAAGAATGTTTCTTTAAAGAATTTATTTCTATTATCTTGTATGATGTATGCTAAGTCGTTTATATGGGGCCTTTTGAGATTCTATATGTCATGTTACGCCTAGGGTATACTTTAGGTCATAACAGAAACACTTATCCAGAAACTTTATTGTCATTTCATCTTAGATGCGGATTGATCCATAAGGTAAACTTTATAGCAGGATCTTAGCATAATCCTTCAACGAGAAAGGAAATTCTCTTAACAAAATAGCATTGCCCAATGTTTTAATAAACCTCTAGGTCATTTCCACTAATTTCTAATATTGTCAACATTTAAAGCTTTCATGTAATGGACCCATGTCATTTATAACTTGTTGGAATTGACAGTTTAGTCTTAAGGACGTTCGTTTGAGTTTTGTGCAAATTTCCATATTTGTAATTCTTTGAAACTTGAATGGTTGACTTCATCCAAAAGTTCATCGAGATGGCATGAGAATGTGTTGTTGATTATTCTGTTAACTTTGGAATATCAATTTTAGTCTAGAAGAACCTTTTGTACAGATCCTGAGGCTTCCGGGCACATTCTGATCTACCTTGTGGATTTTAGCTTTAAATGAGCTTGACTGTGGGACCTACTTTTCATCAATATGACCTCAGATGAAAGTTATGACAGTTCCATTGAGTTCATAATGCCGAGTTCGATAGGGTAGGATATTTTTTTACACGAACGGGGTTTCAAACGAAGCCTGAGCACCTCGTCGAAGCTTTTTCAATCTTAAATTAAGTTAATGCTACATAGGCTAGTCAGTACATTCTTATTCTTTGTGTTTACATGCATGTTGCTACATTCACGGAGGCCACTTGTTTTGGCCTTTGCATTCAGTAAGGCTTGTGAGCCTTATGTACCGCGTTCGTGGGGTGGTTTTTGTGATCGCGGAGAGGAGTCACCTCTACCCTCCACATTTGTGAGAGGCCCTCCATATTTGTGGAGGAGGTTTTAGGTCAACCCGACCCTATTCACCTATGTGATCGTGACTTAGGGAATGTGTTTGCAGTAGTCACAGGACTAGTCTTTTACTTTAAGACCAATTTATTCCAATTCTTCCAACTCAACTTCTTGAGATGTGGAGCACTCAATTTGATTGATACCACTTGCGTTGGTTTCTGTTTTTGTGTGCATAGACATTGGAGTGATTAGGGATATGTGTGAGGAGTCTATGAGAGGTAATTTATGCCCATAAAGGGCTGCCCAAATTCCTTAAATTGTGGCTTCTTGTGAAGTTATTTACATAGGTTGTTTTTGTCTGTTTCCGAGCTCAAATTGTGCCCATTTTGGGGGCATAAGTTCCATGAGCTATTTTAGACTTTTTGACATAGTCAATTTTGGGATTCGTGGTGTTGGTCCCATATTCTAGTTTTAACTCAATTTTTGGTTTGTCTCCAATAATTGCAATATTGGTGTCTAAACACATGTATTGATGTTATGATCAATTTTATGATAGTATGGCAGTGATCGAAGGTGATTCAAAGGATGAAAGTTCTAGTTAATCTAGTTGGACCGTGCGTTATCAACTTTGAGGTACACTACAGTCTACTTTCCTTTAGATTGTGCTTTATAGGATATTGTTTAGCATGAATTGCATCTGGGTTTGGATTGTATGTAGCGGGTTTAAGATGCTATTCCTTATTCCTTAATCTGTGATTTTCATATGAGACTTGTGCTAGTTTGCATCGTGTGATCCTTAGTTTAGGTTACCTTAGTTTGGTGTTTCTTATCTCTTTTAGAGTTGGTGTTAAAGGTTTAGAATAGTTTGTTATCCTTGTGCCTTGGATCGAGTATTGGTGCTCCTTAGTCATTATAGTTGTTTCTGGTTTAGGACTCTCCATTGATGTGAGGGATATGGTGTTGCTTTAGTATTGTGAGAACTCATCCTGGTTAGACTTGTAAATGTGAGGAAATCCTTATCTTGTGGTTAAACTTTGGACCCTTTGATGGATATTATCGTCATAGAACAGAGTTAGTTGTGCTTTGTACCTTAGGGTGGAATCTTAGAGTAGATGTGGAGAGTCTTGAGTTACTACTTTGGATGTTGATTCTTCATTGTTCCATTTGTTTCTTGAATAGAGTTGTTTCTTCTTATGTTTCATTATTCTGCTGGTTGGAGTATTTTGGACCTGAGACCTTGGTCAAGGACCAACTAGATTTTAGGTTAGTTTTAGTACTTTAGGTCTGAGGTGTTTGCAGTTTTATGCCTGATTAGTTTTAAACTGGTCTTTTTATGGGAGTCATACTACCTTTACTACTTTATAAATGGATTTTGAGATACAAACACATCGAGGATGCGCTTACTTTTTACTTAAACGGTCAGAGAGTCACTGAACCTTTCTATAGTTATTTGGTTCTATTTTATTTTCAGTCACCATGACGGAGTAGATCCAAGAGGAACAAAGATGCAAGACTCTCTGTTGATATGGGGAATGTGGTGTTGCTTTAGTACTGTGAGAACTCATTCTGGTTAGACTTGTAAATGTGATGAAATCCATATCTTGTGGTTAGACTTTGGACCCTTTGATGCATATTATCGTCGTAGGATAGAGTTAGTTGTGCTTTGTACCTTAGAGTGGTATCTTCAAGTGGATGTGGAAAGTCTTGAGTTACTCCATCAAATGTTGATTCTTCATAATTCCCTTTGTTGCCTGAATAGAGATGTTTCTTCTTATGTTTCATTATTGAGTTGGTTAGAGTATTTTGGGCCTGAAACCTTGGTCAAAGACTAACTAGATTTAAGGTTAGTTTTTGTGCTTTAGTTCTGAGGTGTTTGCAGTTTTATGCCTTTTGTGATTTGGATGTATTTTTTGGATGCTAGTGATGGAATACATGGCATTAGTTTATCATTGTCAAGTGATTTGTAGTATGACCCTAGTGCATTCATTTGTTCTCAGCATAATCTTTAAGAGAGCAGGGTTTTTTCCTGATTACTTTTAAACTGGTCTTTTTATGGGAGTCATCCTACCTTTACTACTTTATAATAGATTTTGAGATATAGAGACATCAAGGATGCGCTCACTTTTTACTTAACCGGTCATAGAGTCACTCAACCTTTCTATGTTTATTTGGTTCTATTATATTTTCAATTACCATGACATAGCAGATCCAAGAGGAACAAAGATGTAAGACCGGATCGGGACCAGATAGGTGTATATGAGGTTCCTAAGCCCCCATGGATTCCTTTGTCTATATGATTCATTAAACCTGAAGAGGGAGGCATATAGGTCCTACCTCATTGGCCAGGAGTGGGGGTAGGTGTATATACCTTGCCACTCGGCAATGTTGCTACTACTGATTTTGTTACTACATAACTCGCATTCATTAAGGATTGTCTATCACTAGCATAATTGGTTGTTGTTTGTACATGTTGGTATTATGGGATGTCATAAAAGTTTAGTTTTTTGTTGTGTACCTTCTAGGCACATGGGACCTCGGCAAGGTTATTATTTGATTGATTGTGTACTTATGGAAGCATGAAGGGTGGTCCTTTGTTTAAAGGTAGATATTGTCCTTGTTCTTGTAACACCCCGTATGTGAAAGACCAACTAGCAGCTTTTTCAAACCTTCCAGGTATCAGCCACGAAGGGCCAACCAAGGCCCATGGTGTGGGCCACGAACCGTAGATGGATCTGTGGATTGCCCCTCAGAAAAGGTCCAGGCATAAACCACGGTGGCACCTACGGACCGTAGGTGGGACCACACCCCGTGGTCCAGTGGCCTGTCGACTGGCCAAAACTCTGTGACAACCAACCACCGACGTGCAGGACGGACCGTAGGTCCACCCACGGTCTGTTGGTGGTGGGTGGTGGGTCATGGGTCGGCTGTTGTCAGTTATTTTAGGGGTAGTTAGGTCTTTTCCTAATTAAGTAATTCATATACTATGTCATTTTTCCTAAGTCTAGGACCCCTATATAAGTCTTTTTACCCCCAAATTAGACCCATTTAGTTCATTATTCCAAATTCCCCAAAAGAAATCAAATCTCCTCCTAAATATTCTCTCTCTAGAAACTTGAAGATGAAGAAGAAGAAGATTCAACCTAGGGTTTCAATCTAAGTTCTCAATTCCTCCATTGAAGATAAGCTTGAGGTATGGTAGTTTTCATCCACGAATCTCTCTCATTCATGGAGTTCCCAAATTCCTCTATTTCAAATGGTAGAATTCCCTAATTAGCTAGGGTTTTCTTCAAACACCATCGGTTCTTTTGATTATTGATCTTAATGATTTAATTATGTTTAAATATGCATGAATTGATGATTTACAATGCTTTTATGATGTTTCCCTTATGAACCCATGCAAACCCTCATGTTTTCCAAATTCTGATCTCATAATGTGGGTTGTTGATTATGAAAGAGGAGTTTTATGATCTAAAGCATGAAGTAATAGAATTATATGAATTTATGATAAAAATCCCTATATAATGCTTGAATTCTAAATTTGGTGATTCAAAGTAGCTTTGAACCTTGAAAGAGCGAAGTATAAGTTGTTGCATGATCTTATGGAAACTATGTAAATGTTTTAAGGGTGCTTTGAGAGTGAAGTGCCAATGTTGTTGTTGTTGTTATGTTGTTGAAAGGTTATCCTCATAAAACACTTGCAACCATGATGTGAAAGGTTTTCTCACATAGAAAGGATTCTTAGGTTGAAAGGTTATTCTCATCCAATTGAATCAATGAATAAGAGCTATCGTAATGAACTAGCTTGGATTGACAACATGACATGTATTTCCATGGATAATGAGAACAAGTAAGAAAAAACTATTCTGTGGGGATTATGCTTAGCACCGAGTGGATATTGACATTGAGATAGAAGCTTTCCTGTTAGTAGATGATGGGTTTCTAGAAGAAGTCTCATAAGATGGAAGCTCTCCCATTAGTAGAGGACAAGTTTCTAGTAGCAATCTCCTAATCCCTTAAACTATGTGCCCTCATAGGTTGATTAGCTAGTGGATCCACTTACGCTAGAAGTTCATGTATCTACCTTAGGCCAGTAGAACAACCCTTTTCAGTGTGGGAGACCCCCAGGTGATCATGTTTTAGCTCACATGGTCTCTATGTCGGTTAAGGCTAATTTTCCTACAACAAGATGATTAATGAACTAAGGTTACTCAAAGAAGTATCTCATATGTGTTCAAAGACTTAAAGATGTTTTAGTTTGCATTGACCATGATGTTATGACTTATGTTTTCTAACCCTCTTATATCTTATTTTAATTGGTCAATTGCATGTCATGAAATGAAATGTCCTTCTTAGCATGTTTTAAAGGTTCTTATGCATAGCTATCATACTTAGTGCATTTTTGTATAAACACATACTCTTGCCTACATTTTTTCCCAAATGTATGGTCCGATACACAAGGTTCCCATTTTAGTGGCTAGAGCTTGGACTTTGATTCTTCCCAAGCTTAGTGAGTACTCATGGTTTGAGGATGGACTTTCCTTATTGTAGTTTCTCTTTCGTATTTCCTTTATGAACATAATGTATGGGCTAGGCCCACTTTCATTCGATTGTAATAGATGGCTATGTTGAGGAATGAGTTAGACTTCCGCTCTTCTATAAAACTATTTTGGACTTACATGTTGTTTTACTATTTATTTTTCTATTACTTTATGTTATGGTATACTAAGTGGCTTGTATGGAGTCATTCGGGGTTCTACACGCCATGTTACATCTAGGGGGTACCCCTGGGTCGTGACAGTTCTCCTCTATTTGACATTTTTTATGCATGGTTTAGCTTAGAATGACCTTTTTGGATTTTATGTGATGTTTGTGGTTATTTTGATAGTATGACTTCGGCTAATTATATCCCTTAGTAGAGTTTGTCATGGATAGGTTTCTGGGCTAGCGCCACCAAGGTCTTCCCCTATCCTCTTTTACCCGATCTCTATATCCATTTTTCCTTGTATTAGTTGTTTCCTATTACATGCTCTTTTTTATTGCTTTAGGTACCTCTCATATAAGTCATTTTCTTACTTGTTGTTTATGCTTGCTTTATCTTTGAAGCTCAGTCGGCCTATGCCTACTGAGGGTCACATGTTGGTACTCATACTACACTTCTACACCCTTTAGATCCTAGTTCGAGTTCTCTCCACTGATTTGGATCTCGTGTAGAGCATCTCTTGGGATTCAAAGACTTGAGTGAGCTCCTGACATTTAGAGTTTCCTATCTCCCTTTGTACTGTCTAAGATTAGTCTTTACTTTGTTTTTTATGATAGTTTTATATGTTTGTACTGGCATTGTGCTGTTATTTTGATTAGTTACTCAAATACAGACGGATACCAACTCTTGGGGTTTATTTTCTACATTGATTTGATTTTCCTTTTTTCCTTTGCTTCTTGCTATTATTGTTTATGTTTTAAATTCTTTTATTCTACTTTAAGTCCATTTCTTCTTGTTCTAGGCTATGGGTTCGGCTTACCTATTGGTGGGATGTAATATGTGCCAATATAACCAAAGTTCTTGGGCCGTCACATATGCCCCATTATAGTGAAAAGTGTTCATGATTTCATCGAAATCCATCAAATGATTGGTTGGATCCTCATTCTTCTTTCCTCTGAACACATAATTATTCTATATTGCTTAGAGAACATTGTACTTTATCTCAAATTTAATTGCCTCAACAATAGGACATCTCACACTAGACTTCATCCAATTGTAATTTGGATTAGCGTAGTCTCGTAGCAATCTTCCTGCCCTCTCATTATTTCGATCCACATGATTGATGGGTGGTGGATTTGCACTCATTAAAGGCTCTTTTCTTATGATTTTGTAGCACTCAAGTGGGGAAAGAGGCTAATTACCCTTTGAATTATGTTAGTTTCACGTGTTTTTTTGCTAGGAGGAAAACTGATGCACAATAGTGGAAAAGGAGTTACACCTGGTAGAAATTGATCCCAAGATGTCACACATGAATAGGAGAGTTTTCTTTTGCAAACAGTCAACTCACAGTCAAATGTCGTTTAAGTGACCACGCAGAGTCATTTTTACGAACTGTCCAAAATTGGTGGAGTTCGCTTAAGCGATGGGAGTGTCATTTCTCTGATGTTCGCTTGAGCAAACTCCCATCTGCTTTTGCGAAGCTCGCTCAATAGGTCAAGGGAGAAAATGGAATTTCTCTGGTATTGAATCCAAATTCACACTAAGGGGATAGAGAGGAACATTATTCCACTTGCATGAACTTAGACAAGAGAATTATACAAGGAAAACTCATCTTTTTAGCTTAGAGTAGATTTGATATTGTTCTTAATTTTTGGGTTGAGACCTTGAAGGCAATTTTCCTCACAATTTATCTTTTGGGTTTGAAGATTGTGTTCTTGATAGTAAAATCACTTTACCCTTTTTCATTTCCTTGCTTTGCATTTCTAAAATTATGAGTGTAATAGTGTGTATCAAATTGGGGCTTTTATACTACAAATAAACAAAACTATTTAGGTATTTTTCTTTGTTGCTTTTGGAATTCCTTGATTACATGCTTGAATTCATGAAATGGGTTTAATCTAGTTTTCATGTTTTAATCTATGATTTGAGAGTTCACGCTTGAATCTAGCTTTCGATCTTTGTGGGTGAACTTCAGTCCGTACTCTTGGACCGACATTGAATCCTATTTCAAGTTTATAAACTCTTGTTCCTTAGTTTCTCTCAACTCCCTTGGGAAGAACCTGTCTAGAAAAGCTCCACTAATACAATCCCAAGTCACAAGAACTGCATCCGCGCCCCTGTTGTCTTTCCACTGAGTGAACCAAATATGAGCCACATCTTTAAGTTGGTAGGATGCCAACTCCACCCTGTCATTTCTAGTCACTTGCATAACCTCTAGGATCTTCTTGACTTCATCAATGAAGTTATGTGGATCCTCACCAACCTTCGACCCTAGAAATTCTGGCGAATTCATACGAACAAAGTCTTGAACCCTAGCTGTAGTTGATCCACCAGTGGTGTTTTGAGGAACTAGGGCATGCTGATTGTTCTGGTTAGCTACACTCTGAGCCAAGAGCTGGATTGCATTCTAAAATTCTACATTCGTAACCTCATGGTTCGATACTGGAGGAATTGTATTAGCATTGTATGTATTAGCTCTATGAGGAGACATGATATGAAACGCACAATGACACATTAGAAAGGAGAAGTTGGATCATACCCACATACGATAAGAATAGCAAAGAGAGTGATTTTTTTTCTTAAAACACTTTGTAGCCTCTCCCTCATAGATGTGGTGCACTTCACACCCATGAAAGAGACTCTACTTAGTGCAGCTTTCATACATCCTAGGACTCTTGAACCTAATGCTCTGGTACCAAGTTTGTCACGCCCAGAGACTACCCCCTTGACGTAACACGGGACCTAGCATCGCTAGTGACCCCAAGATAGCCTTGTGTCTATCATATAATAAGCATACTATAAAAGTTACTGAATAAAACATGTACTATGCGGAAGCTAAAACAATGGATAACTGAAAGTGGGGAAAAAACCCAACTAGTCTAAATATATAAAACATACTAAGAGTTTAGTGATAACTGAAACAACCACTTAACAACTCAAGTTGAATCTACTACTATATCTGAAAAACCTCTAACTAAGTTGAATTGTTGGGACATGCCCCCAGCTAACTCTAACTAAAACTCAAAACTAAAAGTAAAGACTGAAATGGAAAGCATGTATATTGTCCTCGAAGCATCAGGACTCACCACTGAAGTTGTTGAATGCGGACCGAGAATCGATCTAAACGTTATCTGGATACTGAGTATGTGAACCTATATCATGAAAGGATGTAGTGTAGAGTATGCGTCAGTACTTGGAATGTACTAAGCATGCAGGATATAGATACTAAGCTGGATAAATATATGTGAGCTAAACAAAGCATAACTGAGCAATGATATAATCTTAAACAAGTTATAGATATGTACTGAAGTATAACTGAAAAGAACTGAACTAGATGCAATACCCAAGTGCTAATCATGAAGATAACATATTGAACTATAAACTGATATAAATGTTGAAACCTGGTCAAATGCACTAAGAGTCTGCCTGTGGGAGCTACTATTAACCGACATAAACCATGTGAGCTAAACGTGGAGTCTGAAGTATATGCCCCATCGAGAGGACCCAATATACCTTGTCAAGGGTATAAAGACATGACTAGCGTGATCACTAAATCTGATGTCCAACAAAGGGGACTTACAATCCTATGGGAGTACGTAGTTCTGGGACTATGAGGGTACGTTGAACCTTACTCCAACTCGGTGTTAAGTCTACTCCCAACTGAATATGTATATGACTGAAATGTAACTGAAATATTGAATAGCTCAAATTACTGACATAGTAACTAAGAATGCAACATTTATATACTGATAATGTGACATTCGAAAGCTAAAGCATAATTATATGTTTAACTGACCTAGAGAGTGTAATTCATGAACTAAAAAAATCTACACAAACTAGGGTTCTGAGTACTATGCATGGAATTATACTAAATTATCAAGAAACAAGTTATTTAGATCAAGGGAACCATAATCACAATAAATCTTGAAAATCTAGAAACCCTAGGTCTGAACAGTTTATGAAAATCTGAAGAACTAACTGAATTCTAGGGACCTAATGGATGAAAGGAACCCACTAGTGAAATCCCACATACCTGGTGATGAAATCTACGAGAAATCCTTTGGATTTTAGGGCTGAAACTTGAAGAACACTATTGCTTGTTCTTGAAAGAAACTAGCGCATGTATCTCTTCTTTTCATTCTAATTTGGATGAGTTTTGTAGAATGAGGGTTTTTTGTGACTCCCCGTAACCTAGTAGACTAATAGAGGGCTTAGGTGTGAGAGGATTAAGGGACTCAAAGAAATATCATGAATATGACATGAACGCATTGAGGAGTGTTGGTCGATAAAGAATCAATTATGTTTGCATAGGTGTGTTTGTGTCTTCTAAACCTGAGATTTGAAGTAATCTAATGTTGTTAGGACACCATGATTTTTAAAGAGTTAATTATCTGTGTTACAATGGACATATATGTATATGAGGTTATCATACTTAAAACTTCCTTATAGACGATGTTCTTTGTGTATGTCACATTTTGGCATTTGGGTTGCTCTGTTAGAAAAAGTACTTTTTTTGTGGACATCGATATCCCTCTTGAGAGTGCCACTACAAATGACCATGTGAGAAAACATGTTGGAGCAAATACAAACCAACATTTGGAATTGTTTGACATTGCGCTTTATTTATAGTTTGCAAAGCAAAGGCGTACTAGAAATTGCTTACGAATGAATTTAAATGGATAACCTTCATTTTCTGGTGGTAACAGTTGAATTCTGGGAAGAAACAAATGCTTCGTTGCACAATGACCACTTGATATTTCGGCATGCAAGACATTCTGGGCAAAGCCTCGGCATATCATTCGAGTGCCATTGCATAAGCCATTTGAAGGGTCTATATTCCTTAGCAGTGTGATGGGTGCATTTTCATTTAATTCAAACCTGCATTTAATAAGATATGTCAAAATATATCCATATTGATTTTTGTTACCACCTCTTCATGATTGTAATTCATAATGTATTTTCTTCAATAGCTATGTGGCAGGATACCGTTTGGTGTTAAAGTATTTAGATATTCTTCTTGGTAATAGTTGTTGGTGTCATCTCATGTTGAGTCAAAGCTATTGAATGTCTTGCTTTCACCTGGGAACAGGGATATTAACTTGTCATTAAGATTATCCACATGGTCATTTCTGCTTGCTAAGATAGCTCGTTCGGTGACATAGTTTGCCCTAGTAGCATTTTCTTTTAGGTTTGGAAATATCTCTTTTATTATGTATTCTTCTGGAGTTACATCCCTACAATGCTTGACAGTCAATTGTTCTGAAATAAGGATTAAATTGTCTCTTATTTTTGGTTCATCTTCGTTACCCACGCAAAGTGAGAACTCAGTGAATGTTGGATCTGTCTTGCTCTCATATTTCTCGTAAATTGAATCTTCTCCATTAAAGGCCAAAGATATGATTTCACCAAGCTTGTATTTACAGTTTCCGCTCTAGTTGATTTTGGAACAACTGGTAACACCTGCTAAAAATCTCCTCCAAAAACTATGACTTTTCCACCAAATAGTTTATTGATGTCCATTATATCTTTAAAGCTTCTGTCAACTATTTCGATTGTTTGCCGCTTGGCAATTGGTGCTTCATCCCATATAATCACTTTTTCTTTTATAATCAATTTGGCAGCACCACTTTGCTTTGACAAGTTTGTCATAGTTGACTCATTTGTTTGTAGGGGATCTCAAACCTCGAGAGTGTTGTACGTCCTCCTGGTAAAATCGAAGTTGCTACGCCACTGGTTGTTGTTGCCAAAACTATCATACCTCTTGATCTAATAATAGCAAGCAATGCACGATATAGGTATGTTTTCCCAGTTCCCCAGGTCCATCCTCAAAGAATATTCCAGTTGTTCTAGTATTGATTGGTTGCAATATTTTTTTAAAAGCCTACTCTTGTTCTGGATTTAATTGTGACTGTGCACCAAAATCTTTTGTAGGTATTTGCACAGATATTTCTTCATTTATTTCTCTACATCCGATGGAACAACTTTGAGAAAATTGTGATCTAGTTGAGGAAGGTCAGATATGTCTATGCTCTTTCCCATACTTTCCAAACAATGATTATTACTATTTAGGGTACACTGTAGTATAGTATTGTGTGAGTTGCCATATAGCCTGTTGTAGTCCTCAGACATATCCTCATAATAAGTATCCCAGAGTTTTCTAATATATGTTGGGTTATGATGAACCAAAATTGTAGCAAACAAACTTTGGAGATATGATGACATTTTGAAGATAGCAGCCTCTCCTAAACATTCTGATATGTTGTTGTCGGACTCAAGTAACCCTCTTTCTTTGGCTGCTTCTTTGAAGGTCTCACATTGTTTGTCGTTGACAGTGAGTAAGTCATTGAATGACAATGGTCCTCGTACATAGTTTAGTAATAACCGCTCATAATACATTTCCCCTTCTCGAGGATTAGCTATACAATTTAATGAATGTTGAATAATAAGTTTAATAATTGTCGATGTGTATGAAGTTATAGTTTACTACATCTGCCTTATCAATTGCAATGCGACCAATTACAGATCTTGTTTTCCTCTTTGCCCAAGTCTTTACCTTGGGATTCCAAACATAACACTTAGGGAATTCTCCATAAAGATATGCTTGTGCTTCAGTGTCAATTGAGCACATCCTGAAATACTCAGTCAACATTGTTTGCTTGACACTATCCCAGGTGATGATATTTTGTAAATTTTGCTTTTTCAGTAAAATAATGTGAGCTCGTTTAGAGTAAGTATTTGTATTGTGACCATTATATTTATTATTTTAAAGAAATTGTGTTTTGTTATGCATTAATATGTGTACCTGGATGTTTTCCTCGCAAATATAGTTGAAGGTTGATGACTGGAGGTTGCATTTCACTCAAGTTAAATTTATATATTCTCCATAGTGCTTCGGGCGGTGAAACCCACCACGCATCTTGTAAAGTTTGAATCTCGTCAATAACTTTTTCACCATCATCAAACTGAACATAAAAGGCACACTGATCATGACCTTTATATATATACTTGTATAGATACTTATTGCATTGACTCCTGAGCAGACCTCAACATTAATGTGACAATTGTATTTTGTAAGCAGATAAGGGATATAAGGTACCACCCATTGATTAGTCATATTCATTCCACAAACACTCTCTATCCTTCCATCCCTTTTTCTTTTATAAATTGGATATCCATCATTTGCTTTAATTGATTTGTTGTTGTATGGCCTAGGATGATGATATTTACATTGTCCATTTTGCATGCACCTGTTTGTTGGCCGCTTGTTTCCACATGTACAATGCATTATATGCCTGAGAACTAATTTATGCAAGATGGGATACTCACATTTATCTGGAATCTCTGCTGAGATAAACCTATCACACTGATCTCCTGATTTTATCTTGTGCCCTTCTATTAATATTAGAAGGAGGTGTATGTGTGGTAGTCCTCGCTTTTTGGAATTCTACCACGAATACATGATCAGCTACAATTCCAAACATTTCTTTCTCAAAATTTGGTCTTTTATATCCTACAACTTAGCTCGAAATACTCTTGTCACCAAGTTAGGTCTATTTTGAGGAGTCTGTCCGGGGCGCAGTTCTCATTGGATCTCAATCCAGTCGGGATTAAAGGTCATTGTTATGAACAAATCTGGCCTTCCAAAATGTTGTACCAAAGCCATTGCATTCATATATCGTCTTCTCATATCTCGTGGCCCCCCAATAAAAGATGATGGAAGTAGTATTCTTTGCCCAATTCTATCTCCCATGTTTTCGCCCGCACTGACACTATCAATGATACCTTGATAAACCTCTCTTCTAAAATTTGATTGTTCCTTTCTGAATTATTCTAGCCTAGTTGTTTTCAATTTTACGTACATGTCAACTACAAATTGTTGTAGTAATCTTTCACACAGTAGTAATACTGACCTCTCTGTTTCTCGTAGTTGTAGTTTATAATTGTAACAACCCGAAAAAACTAGTAACACCAAGCTAGAGCCTAATGGAAACTAGTAGGTGAAACTACAGCCTACCGAGTTAGTTATGAGTTTGATGTGAGGTTTTAGGTTGTAAAATTATGTCCCGAGCTTAGGTTGAGGTGTCTTGGGTTTAAACGTCAAGGTACGACCCCCCAAAGACCAACCAAAGGTCCTTGGGGAGGACCCTAAAGTCTAACCCCCAAGGCTGCCTAAGAAACCAAAAATCTGCAATGTTGGTGTGACCTATGGATGGCCATCTACGGCCAGTAGATGGACCCACTCCCCGTAGGTGGGGGTCATGGTTCAGGCCCTAAGTTGACAAGCTGCAGCCACCACCTACGGACCTGCAGGACGGGGCATTAATGCACCCACGGTCCATAGGTCCATAGGGGTGGATTGCACCTGCTTGCTGTCCAAAATCTCGGCCAAGGTAAGTAGCTTCGAATTAATTCCTTTTTAATTAGTTTTCATTAAGGGACGTTTTATATGGACTTATTACACCTATATATACTATTTAGTGTCATTAAACACCTCATTAACCCATTATAATCCAAGACCCCAAATCAAAACCCAACTACCTCCCTCTCCAAGAATCTTCTCTCTAGAACCTCCAATGAAGAACAAAGAAAGAGAACAAGTAGAGCTTGAAGGAGGGATCTTTTCAATACGGATTTGGTTGGATTCTACACCTAAGGTATGGGAGTTTTCATCCTTGGGTAGCCATCACCCAAGGAGCCCCTTCGAAAGCTTTTTATCTCAATTCTAGAAAACCCAAATAGCTAGGGTTTCAACTCAACCCCATGGATTCCTTTCAAAGTTGTTTTTAAAGGTTGAATTATGTTTGTTTATAAATTTAAGACTGATTTTCTATTATTTTAACTTGAATCCTTCAAGAATCCATGAGTTTCCCCCAACCCTAGCTATGGTTCTTCTCTACATTATGAATGTTGTTGCAAGTTAGTCCAATTGATTGGATGTGAGTTTATTATGATGTAATTGCATGAATTAAGTATAATTCTACATGTATAATTGATTAACCTAAGATCCTATAATAAAATTGATATAGTCTAGGGTTATGTCATGAAAGAGGCAAATTGAGAGTTAGGTGTGACCTTCTAAGAATGATGAACTTCTTGATGAATTGCCTTAGATTATATCACCTAGACATGAACCCCTTAAGGGTAAACCTTCAAGACATGAATTGACTTGATTATGACTTATATGATGGATCATGGTTGTGTAGTGTTGAGATTGAGTTTATATGTTCCTATATGACTATAATTGATCAAGAATGAGGCATGTGGTTAGGTTACCTTAAGAATTAGGTATATATGATAATCATGTGAGGCATTGCTTGAGAGTAAGTCTTGTAGTATGAAGATGACTCCTAAGGCTTTAAGGGTAAAAGTTAATATGAATAAGTTAAGAATGTTAAGACTTATAGAAGGAAGCAATTATGAATGTTAAATTGTCTATGGCATTGTTGTGAAAGGGCTTCATCTACATGGCCTCTAATATGAGTATATGAGTCTATGCATGGAATGAATTTTGTACTTGAGTTATGACTATATATATGTCTCATGTTATGAATGCTAGATATGTTGACTTAACATGACCCTTGAATGCGAGATATGAGGTGTATGTATGATTATGATATTATGTGCATCTTTATGAATACTTTGAGTGTAAAGTGTTTGTTATGATAATGTTGTTATTGTGTCATTGGAAGGACAATCACACACACACATGCATGAATATGTTTATGATGTGACCAAGGTGTTGCTTATGATTCACTTATAAAGTGAAGATCCTATGACTATTGTGTAAAGGTGGTAATTGTTGAAAGGTCATTCTCCCCTTACCCTTACACATGTGTATGTATGAATTGTCTAGGACTATGATTATGTTGTTGTGTTGATTGAAAGGATATTCTCATGAACACACTATGAATATGATGTGAAAGGTTTACTCACATGTTGATGATTTTAAGTGAAAGGACATTCTCACTTAAGGAATCTATGAGCTATTATGATGATATGTTGGTTTGAGTGCCAAGTGCATTCTCTTATGACTATGAACTTAAGTAAAGACTTAATGTAACTCTTAAAGGGAATTATGCTTAGCACCGAGCAGATATGAAAGTGAGATGGAGGATTTTACGTTTAGCAAGTCCGGCTTCCCAATGTATGTTATCTCATGAGATGGAAACCTTTTACGCTAGAAGTCTAGGTTTCTAGTAACAATCTCCTTATCACATAACTATGTGCCCACATAGATCTTAGCTACAAGATCCACCTAAAAGCTATGATGTATGTTCTACCTTAGGCAAGTAGGACACCTCTTTCCAGTGTAGGGGTAGAACACCGGATTCCAGGTACCTCACATGGTCTATGTCGATTAAGGCTAAATTTCCCTATATGATAAGAAGATGAATTATGATAAGAACATGAGCATGTTCTATGGTTCCTCAAGAGGTTCTACTTAGTATGAATGGGGGTATGGAACTTCATTCATGCATTGCACAAGTAGGCTTTGAGAGTGGGCATGGTATGCCTCTTTTTATGATATGATGATTATGAGTTGAATGTATGCTTTATATGAATTATGAACATGAACTATACTTATGAATTCTTAATGAGCTTTACTTAGAGTGAGTGGGGGTATGAGACTTCACTTATACATTGCACAAGTAGACTTATGAAGGGGTTACGGTGTGGGTTCTCTTATGTTATGAAGACTTATGAATTATGTATGAAAGGTATGTATGAATGTTAAGGTTGACTTCACTTGTCACAAGTTATGAACATGAATGACTCATTACCTATGTATATTGGATATGAATAAGGTAAAGTAAGATATGTTTGTTGGTGGTTGTCTAACAGTGATACTTAGTGTAGATAGGATTATGGGATCCTATCTATGCATTGCACAAGTATGGCTTAGGGTTGCTTATGTGATAGTTCTTCTATGATGAGATGATCTTGGTATTTGACTATGTGTATGAACTATGCCTTGTGAAGATTGGGATATGAATTATGTTATGATTGGACACTATGATTGTTATTATGATGATATCCTTTATGATATGATGAATTGTATGTGAGTTGCTTTATGAGTTGCATTCTCCAACTATTTCAAAGATGATGTTCAAAAGTGGCATATAGCATGGTTTCAAATAAAATGTCCCTTTTATGCATGTTTTAAGAATTTTCTTGCATGGCTTCCATACTTAGTACATTTTGTGCTAACCCCATCTTTCTACATTTTCTATAAGTGTAGGCTTTGGATATATTGGATTCCATCCTCGTAGCTAGGACCTTAGTAGATCAAGAAAAAGAAGATTGGTGAGTCTTCATTGTATTCGAGGGCTTGACCATATGTCCTTTATGTCTTTCTTTTATGTTGTAGACTTTTGTAAGGGTCGTGTCCCTAAGATTGTATTCAAAGAGTTTTTTATTCAAAGGTTATAGATGGTTTGAGACATAGTGTATAGACTCTCTCATTTTATAAAAGACTTGGATTGTAAAGAAAAGTTTTAAATTCCGCACTATTTTCCTATGATCCCATGTCTATGATTATGCTAAGGGCTTGTATGAGACTCGTTCGGGGTCAAGTACGCCATGTTACTTCTTGGGGGTAACCCCAGGTCGTGACAAACTTGGTATCGGAGCATAAGGTTTTGGGATAATTTTTAGGATGTCTCAAACCATATCTAGTAGAGTCTTGTTCATAAAAGTGAAGCGCGCCACATTTTATGAATAGGAGGCTATCGGATGTTAGGAAAACTTCACTTTTTCATTCTCTAAGTCGTGCCCTAGAGTTTAGCTTCATTAGATCTTTCTCCTAATGTGTGCCCTATGGTTTCCAGGATTTGACTACTTCAAGGGCTCATGTTGAAAGGAATAAGGAAGACAAAGTGCAGCAAGAGATTCCTCTCCAAGCTCCTATTGTCCCTATAGGGGAGTGTGTGTCTAATGAGAAGATTAGGTACCACTTTCTGTGGTTGACTTAAGTCGGGATAAAGATTCCGGCATTCTATGGGTCAAAGATAGAGGAAGATCCTCTAGAGTTTATAGATGAGATATCTAGGGTGTTGAACATTGTAAGAGTAACTCCGGTAGACAAGGTAGAATGGGCCTCTTACCAATTGAAGGATGTTGCTCTAATGTGGTTTAGTCAATGGAAAGGAGCTAGGCCAGTGGAAGCAGGCCCCATGGAATAGGAAAGATTTAAGAATGGGTTCATTGATAGGTTTTGCCCTTTAGAAGTGATAGAGGCTAAGATACTAGAGTTTATTAACCTTTGCCAAGGTAGGTTGAGTGTTAAAGAGTATGATCAGGTGTTCACTAAGTTGTCAATATATGCTCCATCCATAGTGGCCAACCCTAGGATGAAGATGAGTAAGTTTGTGTTGGGTATATCCAACTCGATAGCAAAAGAATGTAGTATGGCTATGCTTAGGGATGATATGAATATTGATTATCTTGTGTTCCATGCTCAATTGCTTGAAAGGGAGAAACTTGAAGAGAGATCTAGAGAAACTTGAAGAGAGATCTAGAGGAACAAAAAGGTATAGAGTTGAAGATGAAGACCCCTCTCAAGAAAGATTTAATGGTCAAAGCTCTTCCAAGATTCCCCCAAAGTTTGACCAAAAGAGGGTGTCTACCCCAAAATTTCAAGAAGTGAGTGGTAGTGAATCTTATGTGATTAAGCCTACTTGTGCTAGGTGTAGGAAAAGGCATGGTGGTAACTGTCTAGCCGGTATGAAAGGTTTTTATGGTTGTGGTTGTGGAGGAAGTGGCCACAAAATAAGAGATTGCCCGATACTTAAGGCTAACGGAAGTATGAAGAAGAAAATTAGGTCTGATGCTCTTTAAGCTAGAGGTAAACAAGAGTGTCCTCCTAATGTTTCTCCCGTTATGTGTTCTATGCTTATTTTTATTCCGATAGTACTTGTCTTTTGTGACTTGATAAATTGGACATAATGAGCTTTTATGTTGTCCTTAGTGTACTTGGGTTTGATTATGGTTATGTGTGTATGTTGGTGGAATCCCACTTAGTCACAATGTGTTTTAAAGTCGTGATGGAGGATTTAATGAATAATGGTGTTTAAGTAATGCCTAGAGAATGTTTAGGGTGGTAATTTAGTAAGGGTTTTAGTTGAGGGTATTACCTGAGAGGCCAACGGCCAATGAGATGTCCTAATATCCTTATGTTCCCTTTTATTCCTCCTCTAGCTTAGGATGATAAGTCCTCATTGACTCTTTTCATGATTGTGGAGTCTTGGATGTATATGTGTTCCATGATTCCCTTGTCCCTTAGAGTTACTCTTGTTAACCTTGGTAGGGTTTGGATGCATGGTTGATAGACCTCTATTATTTTAAGAGATCGATAAGGTTATAATGAGCCTTGATAATGCTCTGAGTTTGTTTGAAAGGAGTAGTATTTAAGGTTTTAGTAAATAAGGGGCTTACTCCCAAGAGGGAGATCATGTGCTTAGATAGTAATAGTGATTGAGAGTCCCGATATCCTCATCCTTTTCTTCTATTCCTATTCAAAGCTTGAGACCAAAAGTTTTGTTATGGGCTTGTATTATGTTTTGGAGTCGTGGGTGTTTTAGAAAATTTCCATGGTCTCCTTATGTTATGCATGTTCTTGATGAATTCATGTTTAAATGAGAAAATGAGTTTTTATGATTTATGTTCCTCATGTTGATGTGCATTTAGTATGAGTTGTCTATATGCTTCATGAGGTCAATTGCTGAACATGCTTAAATGTGCTTTTAAGAGAAAGTGCATAATGTGCTTAATGATGTTAAGATGAGCATGATATGAGTTGGAGAAGGTAATTCCTCCAATGTTATGAGAAATGTTGAAGTTTTTATTAATAATGAGTTTGTAGATGTAGTTCCTACTTTCTTGAGTTGCATGGAGTATGTTTGAGATGGAGTTGATGTTTCCTCCTAGTTTTGTGCATTGTTTACAATGTTGCATGCATGATGGGCTGCTAGTCTTGAGTCTTGAATTCCATAAAAGTGCTTAAAAGTGTCATTCATGCATTGCACAAGTAGGCTTTGAGAGTGGGCATGGTATGTCTCTTTTTATGATATGATGATTATGAGTTGAATGTATGCTTTATATGAATTATGAACATGAACTATACTTATGACTTCTTAATGAGCTTTATTACTTAGTGTGAGTGGGGATATGGGACTTCACTTATACATTGCACAAGTAGACTTATGAAGGGGTTATGGTGTGGGTTCTCTTATGTTATGAAGACTTATGAATAATGTATGAAAGGTAAGTATGAATGTTAAGGTTGACTTCACTTGTTACAAGTTATGAACATGAATGACTCCTTACCTATGTATGTTGGATATGAATAAGGTAAAGTAAGATATGTATGTTGGTGGTTGTCTAAAAGTGATACTTAGTGTAGATAGGATTATGGGATCCTATCCATGTATTGTACAAGTATGGCTTAAGGTTGCTTATGTGATAGTTCTTCTATGATGAGATGATCTTGGTATTTGACTATGTGTATGAACTATGCCTTGTGAAGATTGGGATATGTATTATGTTATGATTGGACACTATGATTGTTATTATGATGATATCCTTTATGCTATGATGAATTGTATGTGATTTGCTTTATGAGTTGCATTCTCCAACTATTTCAAAGATGATGTTCAAAAGTGGCATATAGCATGGTTTCAAATAAAATGTCCCTTTTATGCATGTTTTAAGAATTTTCTTGCATGGATTCCATACTTGGTACATTTTGTGCTAACCCCATCTTTCTACATTTTCTATAAGTGTAGGCTTTGGAGATATTGGATTCCATCCTCATGGCTAGGACCTTAGTAGATCAAGAAGAAGAAGATTGGTGAGTCCTCATTGTATTAGAGGGCTTGAGATATGTCCTTTATGTCTTTCTTTTATGTTGTATACTTTTGTAAGGGTCGTGTCCCTAAGATTGTATTCAAAGAGTTTTCTATTCAAATGTTATAGATGGTTTGAGACATAGTGTATAGACTCTCTCATTTTATAAAAGACTTGGATTGTAAAGAAAAGTTTTAAATTCCGCACTATTTTCCTATGATCTTATGTCTATGATTATGCTAAGGGCTTGTATGAGACCCATTCGAGGTCAAGTACGCCATGTTACTAAAATGACCCAAAAAGTTCTTAAAAATGTGCTTCGGAAGTTACCGGAAACTTGTTTAGCTATATATAAAAAAATCCGTTTCATTTTTCGAAAATCCGAATTCATATTCTTGTTTAGGGGGTCAAATTGAGTGGGAAATGGGTCTAACCCAAATTTTAGAGCAACCGTATCAAAATCCGAAATTTCCAAGTGAAGCCTTTTT